>CM047520.1:27968895-27993224 GCA_026122265.1 Ammodytes dubius | reverse complement strand
GAGCCGCTACTCCTTTGCGTTGAAAGGAGCCAGTTGAGGTGGTTCGGGCATCTGGTAAGGATGCCCCCAGGGCGCCTCCCTAGGGAGGTGTTCCAGGAGCGTCCAGCTGGAAGGAGGCCTCGGGGAAGACCCAGGACTAGGTGGAGAGATTATATCTCCACACTGGCCTGGGAACGCCTCGGGATCCCCCAGTCAGAGCTGGTTGATGTGGCCCGGGAAAGAGAAGTTTGGGGTTCCCTGCTCAAGCTGCTGCCCCCTCGACCCGATTTCGGATAAGCGGTTGATGATGATGATGATGTATTATGGGTATGGAACATGATAATACATATAAATCTAATAAATCTATCAATAAATATTTTTTGTCAAACTTTGAATTACTCATAATGACAGGAATAATTATTTTCAAACTGTAGCAGTGTTATAACAAGGTAAGGGGCAGTGAATGTGTTTGTGCAACTTAAAGATTTGATTAATTTTTATTGAGAAACAAAATGTGTTCCACTGTGCTGGGGTTCAGACAATTTCCCCTTTTGGAAACAACTTCTCCTGCTTTGGAGAACACTCTTTCACATTGTACAGCGGAGGCAGGGGTGCACAATAAAGTCACAGCAAGTTGATACAATCCACTTCTACATCACTCCTAAACCAATAAATCGCCAACGCTAACCCGCAAAGTGCGAGTGGATCCACAATACCCGAAGCACTTCTTGAACAAACGAGGCTTCAAACGTCATCAGTCACGTGATTCGCCCTAAACGACACAAGCCTCGATACGCGCTTCACCAAAAACTTCCGGGATTACTCGACACACGCTCCGAAGCCTCGGCACGTTACGACCCATCACTACTATCAATATATCTATCTATGGGAGCAGTCCCCGGTTCCCCTGCAGAGATGGACCGGGACCTGGAGCCGGAAACGAAGCCGCGCGGAGAAGGTGAGTTCCGACTGTTTACCGCTCTGCTAACGATGCTAAGCTAACGTTAGCTGCTACATGTTAGCCGCAGCTAAAGATCCAGCAGCATGTTGCAAACTCTGTGGTGTAGTTATCTCTAGTAAACACTGACACTGAACGATCATTTAACTAGTAGGCTACGGATAGATAGATAGATAGATAGATAGATAGATAGATAGATAGATAGATAGATAGGAAGGCCCGCCTCAGCTGCAAACCGACTTTCCTCTGGAAATCATTGATGGTGTGTATTCACTATTCACCTTCACATAAACATGGCTCTCTGAGAACACACCCTGTGTTCCTATACACATACTTTTCTACTGTTTAGTGAGCCAGCTAAAGATTTAGGAGTTCCCAATACATGCACATCAATTGCAGTATGCTGAAAATGAAAAAGGTGCTTGTAAAAAATGTACTCAAGTAAAAGTAAGTTACTTTAAGGTCTTTAAAAATAAAATGAATAACCCTTGAACTCAAACAATAATAAAAAAAATATTTGCCAAATTAAATACATCACCCTTCAAATAAAATTATAATAAATTAGGTTTGTCCAAAATTATATTAATTAAAACCAATACACTCATAACACTGTTGCAATTGTTTTGCACATACACATTTTTAAACTAATTCCTACAATATGTCACAGGCCCTGAGAAAATGATCTAGGTTGTGTTTAGCCCCAAAAATATAAAACACATAAAATTAAACTTCGTTACACATCAAAACCTGCTGGCACACTAACTTAACGTATGAAACTACAGAGGCTGAAAAAAAGAGACCACTCTCAGACTCTCCCACAGCCAGACTGGGGCATACAGGGAGAACAGGACATGTGTCAAAGAAGAACAGTGTCTCTGTAATTGCGAGTGTGTGGGAGTCTAGGTTAGGGCTGGGCGTTATGGGCAAAAATCAATATCTCAATCTTTTTTTACTATATCTCGATACACGATATATATCTCGATATATTTCAAATCTCCTCTAGAGCACATCCTAAATGCTCAATTTAAATTTATTTTTTGCACAACATCACACCAGTAATATGATTTAAATATTCCCTGCAAAATGTGTCTGCACTAACGATGCATTAGGCTACATGAAACATGTTTATATTCTTTAGTGCTTTCTATTGGAACAATTTGAAACTTGCACATGGCAAAGAGTTTGCACATTGTATTGATTATTCCACATCCTTCCACTCCCATACAATAGATCCAGCATTATTATTTGGAAACAGTTTTTTCCATCTTCTGTTAATCTGTAAACTGAGAACACAAATTATGACTAATTACAACCACTTACTAATTGTTTATCACCACTAACCCCCTGAAGATAGCAGCCACACTTTAAATGCAGAACAGGTTTTGCTCCATATTAATAGTCTATGTTTTATTTTATAAAAAATACTCGCAAATGTAGCCTACTTTACATAGACTTTTAGTTAATACACGGTGTGCACCTCCCTTGGTGCTGACATGGACCTATTATAAGAGGCTACCCGTAATAAATGTGATGCTGTGGTTGTGTGACGTTGGACCAAAAACTCTCCGTGAAGTCGGAGTAATCCCCCCCCGGCGCTCGTTCGCCTTCCTCTCATAAGGACCAGGCTCTGTACATCGGCCGCTTATGCTGTCAAGCGCCCGCCTCCCCCGTTCTTTCGCCTGTGTAGCCACTAGCCTTCCTCTCATAAGGACCAGGGCAGGCTGTGCTGTGTACAGCGGCCACTAATGCTGTCATGTGCGCCCGCCTCCCCCGGTCGTTCGCCTGTGTAGCCTTCTTCTCATAAGCATGGACCTACAAAAAAGGTCCATGCTATGAACGACGGCCACCATCGCCGTCATGCCCGCTCCCCTCCACCCGCTCGTTCAGCTGTCATAAGAGCACAAGAGCCCTCGTCTTTTTTTCTCCCCCTCTCGTTGTTTTCCATGTTGTTTTCACATGGCGATAAAAGTAAACACACAGGGCGCACTGCAGACTACATCACAGGTGCGCGCCCAGGAGACTCTGGTTGGGAGGGGGGAGTGAGTGAGTTGCCAATGCATGTGAGGCAGAGAACCACAGGAAAGAGCGAGAGAAGCGAACACCAGCGAGTTTGCCGGTGGCGGCGGCGGCAAAAAAAACACATTACGTGCCAACTTGTATTCGATGGTCACGATAGGGTCATTTTATACATCCCGTGGAGAATATCTCGCGATACATCGCATATATTCGATATATCGCCCAGCCCTAGTCTAGGTGTCAATGTGATTGTGAGTGTGTGATTGTCATTTTGTGAGTTTGTGTGATTGAGAGCTTGTGAGTATGTGAGGCCAGGGGTGTGGTTATTGCTCCTCGGAATCAGCGGTTTCTTCCATTTTCTCGACTCACCCTGTTTTGGTTTAATATTATATTTGTTTAATGGTTAATATACAAGATTAATTCAGTATGTTTTTTTTTAGTTATTTGTTTGTTTACATTTAGAAATTAACAATTTGCTTTTGACATGCTGGGGCTGCCGTAGTTGGCTTGATGAGTGCACGGTGCGCACCTGTGTGTATTTAGGAGAGAAGCCAGAAGTTAGATGAACGGGAAGCGGCACAGTTTTTTGACCGCTCAGTGACAGCTCTTTTGTTTAATTTAGTGGAAAAAGCTTACCTCGATGATCCATGTTATCTTTTGCCTTTGTTTAATAAATACTGCAAACTGATGGACGATCTCAAGCCTTTATTTTTGGAACCAAAGGGGCGAACGTGTAATGAAAAAGCCACAATCCCGAACCAGCGTGATTATTTTAATAAACAGCAAAATAAGTCACGACACACCCAGATAGTCAGTAAAATCTGCGTGTATCCTACATGGCACGGCCACGGACACAACATCGGTGCGCACCCGGAGCCGTTAAAAAAAGTCTGCTGACATTGATGAGCACTATGACAACATGACAACACTTGTCATGTGACTCAAGTGGCTGCATTTGATTGGCAAGCTTTTGTAATGTGTTAAAATAGTCACGTGATAGATATGTTGGCTGAAGACGTCCCCGGGGAGAGAAATCATGAGAGAAATCTTGCATGTAATAAATAAAATATATAAAAAAATATAGTAACGACCGTCACATAGCCAAATGGAACGGGTTGAAAGTACCGCTCTTTCTTCAAATATTTACTCAAGTAAAAGTATGTTGCAATAAAACTACTCCTAAAATTACAATTTATTCAAAAAGTTACTCAAGTATTTGTAACGGAGTAAATGTAGCGAGTTACGACCCACCTTTGCGTGACGTAAACATTTAGCGCTGCGCCGGTCAGCTGCTTTACAACAACAACACTGGCCGGTGAATTGAGAGCGGAAGTGCTGGGGCTTGCACTAAGAGGGCCGTATTTTACTGTCGTCATGATGTGCCGGTTGCTCCAACATCTCTGGGACAGTTAACCAAACTGACAAAATCACTCCGCTCACTGTGTCACCTGTGTGTGTCTGTGTGTGTGTGTGTGTGTTTGTGTTTGTGTGACAGGTTGGCTGTGGGCGAGTCTCTTTGAGAGCAGTGCTCTGCCATTCAGACATACACATACATTGTGAAAAAGGCCAATAACATTGTATGTGACTGTACACACCCCCTGGCATCCCATTTTAAACTACTGCTATCTGGTCGTCGTTTCTGCGTGCCCCTTATGACTCCAAATTCTCTTTTGTACCACAAGCCATGAAAGCCTTAAATCAGTCATAATAAGCTAGATGTCGACCTTAACGACCTGCACCTTTTTAAATTGTGTTTTATTTTTATTAAATGTGACTCCAGTGTTTCCCCAGGAAATGTCTTAGTCTAGGTGGTCACTGCCCAGGGTCTCAGGAGGTGCGGCGAAAATTTTAGGGATATTTTGCCCCAAGATGCCAATGCGCAGTAAAGAAATAAACAACTATTTATTTGAATACAAAAATACAACAGACACTGACCTTACAGTTGTGCAATTTTGTTTGCTATGTGCAGGTACAAATTTTGCGCAAAACATACAGACAGTACAAAATACAATTAAGGAAAACTTCTACTGTTTTAGTCAATACCATGCAGACACACTAAATACAAATAATGGACCATACACTTAACATGTGTACACTTCTGTAAACTTACTGAAACTTACCTGGGCCATCACACTTATGCATTCATCAGACTTTTCTCTGCGCTGTCTGAGCTGATAGATAACTTGTGTTGCCATAGTGATGTGGAGTCTTAAACTAGTCTAGCTTTGCACAGCACTTCTTTCTGTTCAGCTAAATATCCCCATAGAACCGCGCTGCGTTTATTTTCGCCATAAATTAAATTAAATTAAATTAAATTAAATTAAATTAAATTAAATTAAATTAAATTAAATTAAATTAAATTAAATTAAATTAAATTAAATTAAATTAAATTAAATTAAATTAAATTAAATTTTTTGTTCGGTCAATAGTCAAGGCGGAGGGCTGGCGTTACTAATGCGGCCGCTTTAGCCATAAAGCACTGGGGGAAACGCTGCGTTGTGTCGCATTCCTTGTGAGAAATGTGCTATATGAATAAAGTTAGATTTGATCTGATGCATATGTAGCTGCAAAAAGTTGCTTTGGCTGATTCTGCGTTGTGTGTCTAAAATGATTGGTCGGAGACAACTGCTGCCTTGCCAGCCGAGGGGGTCTTTATTTTCTGTGTGCAAATACATAAATATCAGTACATGACACAAAATACAATGTAATATGGCCCTTTTTAATTTTTAAATAATTTAAATGCACGCATTATATTACAGAGAAATATTTCCCATAAAAGAAAAAGAGCACCGAGCCCATCCCAGAGTACCCTGCATAATATTTTATTTTAAATTAATATTATTATGGAAAATCCATGTGTCCTTCTCCAATAGCTTCTAATTCATCTGACACAGTGTCTCCATTTTTTTCATACAAAATTCTTCAGCTTTAGCCTCTTAATTTCCCTCTCAAAGCGCACCAGATTCATGCATTTCACTTTAAAGACTTAAAGAAATCTCGCGGGGGGGGGGGCATACCCCAGACCCCCTTTGGTGGGGCGGGATCTCGGCTGGCTACTATTTTCACCAAGCTGGACATTAGACGCAAAAGCAGAAAACACTGGGTGTATCAATGACATTTAACAAGAGGGGGAATGTATCTGTTTAATGTGCAAGTAAAGTGTTGCCGTGAAGAAGGATTACAATTTACGAAGACACTGAAACTAAACATCAGAGCAGCTACATGTCCTGATAAATGTGTTATTTTTGCCAAGTGGCCCGGCCCTTCGTAGATTTTTCTGTATGTGGCCCTCAGTGAAAAATGTTTGGAGACCCCTGGTATAGTATACCACAGCTCAACCTCAATCTTTCCTCGTCCACTGAAATAGTTTGGTAAGTCCGATGTGGTGCCGATCTACAGAAGGTCTGTTCTGACCCATTCATATGATTGATACAGAGGGAAAAAACTCATACTCAATGTTTGTCTGTTTCAGTTTTACCTTCTGACATCCGGAAAGTGATCGTCGGTGAAGAGCAGCAGGAGTGGAGCCCCATTCTAGAGCCAGAGCCTCCACACAGTCTGAAGCAGGAGGAGCCACCAGAGCCCCCACACATTAAAGAGGAACCAGAGGAACTGTGGAGCAGTCAGGAGGGAGAGCAGCTTCAAGATATCACCAAGTTCCCCCTCACTCCTGTCCCTGTGAAGAGTGAAGATGATGAAGAGAAAGCTCAGTCCTCACAGCTTCATCAAAGACAAACTGAAGACATGGAACCAGCAGCTGATGGAGAGGACTGTGGAGGACCAGAACCAGCGAGGAACTCACACCCAGATCCACATTTACGACCTGAGACTGAAGACCAGCCTGAAGATTCCTCTGAGACTGAAGACAGTGTGGATTATTCTAAGGAGACTAGAGAACCTCAGTCAGGTTCAAAGGCTCGGAAAAAGAGACTTAGAAATAGAGAAAATCGATTCAGCTGCTCTGAGTGTGGGAAAACATTTAGTTTTCAGGGTAGTTGGAAGAGACACCTGAGAATTCATACAGGAGAGAAACCGTTTAGTTGCTCAGTTTGTGAGCAAAGATTTTCATGCCAGGGAAACTTGAAAAAACACATGGCCATCCACACAGGAGAGAAAACATTCAGGTGCCCTGACTGTGGGAAAAGTTTTCTTAGAAATAATGATCTGAAGAAACACATGGAAACTCACACAGGAGAAAAACCATATAGTTGCTCAGTTTGTGAGCAAAGATTTTCATGCAAGGGAAACTTGATAAAACACATGGCCATCCACAAAGGAGAGAAAACATTCAGGTGCCCTGACTGCGGGAAAAGTTTTATTAGAAATAATGGTCTGAAGAAACACATGAGAACTCACACAGGAGAAAAACCATATAGTTGCTCAGTTTGTGGCAAAGGATTTTCAGACAAGAGAAACTTGAAAACCCACATGGCCATCCACACAGGGGAGAAAACATTCAGCTGCCCTGACTGCGGGAAAAGTTTTATTAGAAATCAACAGCTGAAGACACACATGAGAATTCACACAGGAGAAAAACCATTTAGTTGCTCAGTTTGTGGCAAAGAATTTTCAGACAAGTCCAACTTGAAAACCCACATGGCCGTCCACACAGGAGAGAAAACATTCAGCTGCCCTGAGTGTGGGAACCTTTTTCTTAGGAAGGAGTATCTGAGGAAACACAGGAGAATTCACACAGGAGAAAAACCATTTAGTTGCTCAGTTTGTGAGCAAAGATTTTCACGCAAGGAAAACTTGAAAACCCACATGGCCATCCACACGAGAGAAAACATTCAGCTGCCCTGAGTGTGGGAAAAGTTTTGTTCGAAATGAGCATCTGAAGAAACACAGAAGTGTGTCAGTCATCAGTCCTCAAAGCTCAGTCATCAGTTAAATTTCAGCTGCTCTGAGTGTGGGAAAAGTTTGAGTAGAAAGCAGGATCTTAAGAGACGCATGAGAACTCACACTGGAGAGAAACCCTTCTCCTGCAGCGTTTGTGAGAAAAGTTTCTCTTGGAAATGTCAACTCGGAAAACACCAATGTGTCTAACGTCATGGTAATTATTCTGGTGAGAACAATCCTAACACCTGGATGATAACTGATCTAGTATAAACCAAGGAAGCTGAAAATCAGGTGTGAAATGGCCCTTCTATTGTTTAAATATTATGAGTTGAATATATTAATGTGCGAAACAGAAATGTGTAGAGAAAGTGAGTCTGGTACAGCCAGGACTGGAATGTCACCCTAATGGAAGGAGGGTTAAGCGAATGGAGCTATCGTTATTGAGCGGTCAAAAAACTACAGCAGTTCAAAATGTCATCAGAAGCTCTGCAGTGGTTCAATCTTACCTGGAGGGAAGACCACATTGTGTTAGTCATTGGGGTCAAGTCCCATCTGTGTTCCAACAGCATAGGAATACTGCAGGGGTCTGTACTTGGTCCACTGTTGTTTTTCAATGTATGTAAATGACCTACGAAACTGCTGTCAAGGAGCAAACTGTCAAATGTATCCTGATTACAGCGTTATCCATGTGTCCACTAAAACAACCAGCTTGGCGTCACTAGGTATTTCTATTTGGCTCGAGATATCGCATTAATCTCTTAATATAAAGAAAACTGTTCCTATGTCGTTCTCCGTAATAGGCCTGTACATGATGTATTAGAGGTAGGGGAGAACGGGGTAATGTGAGACACTTTTTACATTTACTCCCCTCTATGCGAACTAAAATGATTTATCAGTAACATGTACACATTTCCCATTAATTCAGGATGTTTCCTAGCAATTGACATTATCAGAATTTATTCAGGACGAATGGCAGTGAAAATATGATTGTTTAAAAAAAAGTTGTCTTGTGTCTCACTTTACCCCAGCTGTGGGGTAAAGTGAGACAGACCAGAGAAATCAAGAGGGTAAACTGATCTACTTACTTTTTCCACTCTGAAGCTACCAGAACAACACATGGTGTAACAGTTTGAATCCTGACCGCCAGCTTGAAAACCAAATATTCCAAAACTAATGTCGGACTAGTAAGAGAATCATGGGGTTTGATCTTAAGGGTTTGAAAGTAGCTCTGATCAAATACAACATATAATTTATATTCAATAATTAACATCAAATGACATAGAACCAGTTAAATTAAAACACAGTCTGGGGGTCAGAACAAAGAACTCTTAGAGCCAGCTAGTGTCTGGGGGTCACAGCAAAGGACAATCAGAACCAGCTAGAACAGCCTGGGACTCAGAACACAGGACTAGACCCAGCTGTCTTTTTCCATCTTTTGAGTAATGTAATTTGTTTTATTGGGATCATTCAAGATTCAAGATTTTTATTAGTGTCCCAAGAGGGCAAATTGGTTTACAGCGAGGAGAGGCGACAACACATAACAGTACAAAACAGTGACGGACGCAAACATCACAACATGTACGCAGGCCTGGGCACTATAGTGCAAAGTGCAAGAATCAGGGAGAAACCAACACAACACAGTCAGTTTCTTTCCCTCCACAGATTAAGACGGGCACGCTGGGGATAGAGTCTTGCTGCTTGATCATTCATTGAATAAAGACATATTACTTAGAGTCTATTGATGTTAAATGTCACTCTCATGTCCCCTACATACATATGTGCCAAACCATGCCCTTGTTGACAACCATTCAACCCCCACCTCCGGCCCGCGTTGTCTTTTGTCTTATTCAAACTAGTCTCCTTGCTACCTCAAATATAATGGATTCTTTAAAAGAGGGCACATACACTGTCTCACTTTACCCACAGCAATTGTCTCACTTTACCACACTGCCACAATTTGAGAAAAAACTACCTCAGTAATTCAGACTAATCTTCAGTTATCATCATCACATGGTTTCATATGTTGGTACTTCATCAACATGTGTGATAGAAGTTTTTCTAGCAAGAAAATTTACTTTTACATGCAAAAAATAAATTTTTTGTGAAAAAAAAAAAACACGCTTACAACGTCACCATGAGGCGTTCTCCTTTATGGCCAAGGGGAAATGAGAGGGGCTTGAAAACATAAATCTCACTTGACCAAAAATGTGTTCCGTTGCCAAGATACAGGGGGTGTCTCACATTACCTGATGTCTCACATTCCCCTGTTCTCCCCTACAGATAAAGAATTAAGTCATTGAAGCAGTAAATTAAATCAAGTTCCATACTGGATAAAAACTTAAACTTTGATAGTCAGATTAGGAACATTGTGAAAAAACTGAATCTCAACTGTTTTTGTTTTATAAGAAGGGAGCTGTCATGTCAATCTTCAAAATGATAATCGCATCATGGTCACAAGCTTCTACAACAGCATTAAAACCTATCGTTTCAATATAAAGACAGACCTTAAAGTCATGGATCAGAAACATATGAGATGGCCTCACTGTGGCATTTTGATAAACACAACCTTTTCACTTGTTTAATATTTTATGATTTTTAGTATTCTTAAACTGTTTCTAAATGTGTAAATAATCATGTGTCACCACTGTTGTCTGAAATGGCAGTTAGGCGTCAGAGTTCTAGTAGGGGAATCACACAAGCCTCAATCAGTGTTGATTGTCTTGTCCCAATGTACAAGACATCTTTTGGTCTGATTTCTCTGCAAAGAGGCAAAACTTTGGATCCTTTTACGCACAAATCTAAAACTAGAGACAAACAGAAACACTTTCAACAGAGGCCTTAAACAATGGCTAGAATCCAAACAACAGTGCTCACATGAATAACGTACAGCTGGTTAATGTTTGATCAGGCTGCCTTTGCTTTATAGTTCATGTATTATTGACTGAATATATTGGTGATCTTTTCATCTCTGTAATATTCTATATTTTATTATTTTAGTGATTTCCTCTTTGTTATTTTTTTTTCCATTTTATTGTTTTTCTCTCTTTTTGATTTGTTTTCTTTTAAAAGCTTCCTATGGACAGGTGTTGAGAACTAGCATGTTTGATAAAACACTCAAAGAATGCATCTGGTTTGTCCATTATAATTGTGATGTCTAAATCAGAAACATTCTTAATAAACTAAATTAGAATAAAAAGGTAATAATGTTTTAGTCTCTTCTCTGTGTAACTGTTGATTTACTAAATACTCTGAGAATATGCAATGCTCTGCTGTCAGATCTCTGAGCCTTTGGAAATCCATTTCTGTTGTACTCATGAATTCCTTTATTAAATAAAACTAAAGACAAACTTGTTATTTGAATCAGTGAATATGTGCGTCACTCTGAGGTGGATATCACCCACAGTGTATTGCAGTTCATCTTTTATTTTCCGGTATACTGTATGCCTTATGGGACATAACGGCCACCCACAGGACCAAAAAATAAATAAATACACATATATATATATATCGCCTCAATTAGCCCGTCCTATTTTCACAAGTGAAGAATGCATTACAGTTTACACATTGCCGCTATAACGCCGATGGCTGCCAATTAATAGGCCTATTTAAAACAGATGTTTTTGGTTGAAACTAACAGAAACTAAGACAATATGTTGGACCAAACAGTTTACAAGTGTAAGTAACAATATCTTGATAATCTGGATAATCATGTCGAAATTCAATGTTTGTCATGCTATGGAAATGGCTCAATGCGATATACTTTAGTAGAATGTTAGAATTCTCTATTATTTGCATTCAGAACTACTTGTGTAACTCACGTCCATTGTGACTACAAGGGCAAGTGGGTTCCATTTAAAATCCCCCGCTCCTCCCCCGCCCCCTCTCCCTCCTCGCTCAAAGTTCCCTCCGTGTATTTATTAGTGATGGCCAGATGAAGCTTTTTGAGGCCTTGAAGCCTTAAAGCCAAATGGTTCACAAAAAGGTTAATTTCTCGAGGCTTCATTTGAACCGATTTGATCACAATACAACCCCCCCTGCTGGTCAAACAGTGTTAAATAGCCAGATAATTCTATCAATTTGTAATACACACAATACTGTCCTGACAACAGTGCAGCCATGGGAACGAGTGACTGACAAGTAAATAAATCAATTCATCTTAATAAGTTCATTTCTTGTATTGTTCATGTATTAATTCATATAAATACAACTTATATTTAGTTTGGTGTATTATGGGTATGGAACATGATAATACATATAAATCTAATAAATCTATCAATAAATATTTTTTGTCAAACTTTGAATTACTCATAATGACAGGAATAATTATTTTCAAACTGTAGCAGTGTTATAACAATGTAAGGGGCAGTGAATGTGCTTGTGCAACTTAAGGATTTGATTCATTTTTATTGAGATTTGGAGGTTAAAATGTATTGGCGCGATCTCTTGAGTGACAGCTCTCCGCCCGTTGTCCCTCACTTTGCCTCGGAGGTATACGTCAGCTATCTCCCTCCCCTCGACGTGACGTCGATTCCCCTTTTCGGCAAGAGGAGTGAGGCGGAGTAAAAATCTCACAAGATGGCGACGTGCACAAACCAGGATTATTGGATGCCGTGTGAATAACTGAGGTCAGCCCGGATGCTACATCCATATTATTTACTATCTATGCTTCGAACGTCATCAGTCACGTGATTCGCCCTAAACGATACTAGCGTCGATACGCGCTTCACCAAAAACCTTCGGGATTACTCGACACATGCTCCTGCGTTCCAATACCCGTTCAACATGCCCTCGTTCACTTGCCCTAGGCACTTGCCCTCGGGGGAATCCCCGCCGCCATCTTAAGTGTCGTTCCAATTGTCTGGAAACTGAAGTGAACTTCGTGATATAGACCCTCGGAGGGCTGAGTGATCAAGTGAACATCCATGGTCACTCCGAGGTGGATATCACCCACAGTGCATTGCAGTTTGTCTTCTTCTTCTTCTCCTTTTATTTTCCGGTAGACTGTATGCTTTTAGGGACATCGCAGCCACCCGCAGGACAAATATATATATATATATATATATAAATATATTCCAAAACGCCTCAATTAGGCTATCCTATTTCCATAGGAACAATCCAGTGAATGTATTGCAGTTTACACATTGCTGCTATAACACCGATGGCTGCCAATTAGAGGACTATTTAAAACAAATGTTTTTGGTCGAAACTAACATAAATAAGAAAATATGTCGGAGCAAACAATTTACATGTGTAAGTAACAATATCGTGATAAACTGAGTTACCATGTCGAAATTCAATGTTTGTTATGCTATGGAAATGGCTTTCTGCAACATAGGCTACCTTAGCAGAATTGTTATAATTCTGTATTATTTGCATTCAGAACTACCTATGTAACTGACGGTCCATTGCGACTACAAGGGCAAGTGGGCTCCATTTAAATCCCCCGCTCCTCCCCCGCCCAGTCTCCCTCCGCGCTCCAAGTTCCCTCCGTGCAACGTATGCTGTTACGTCGTACCAAGGGCTGAGGGTAAGTGAACGAGGGGAAGTGCAACTACTATTGGAATGCAGCTATGCTCCGAAGCCTCGGCACGTTACGACCCATCACTAGTATGTATGCTGTTACGTCATACCAAGGGCTGAGGGTAAGTGAACGAGGGGAAGTGGAACTACTAATGAAATGCAGCGGCAGCGTAGGACTCCATTAGAGGAAGAAGAAGATGATTTTATTTTGAAACATTTCCCCGGAAGCGCTAATGTTAGGCTAACACGTGTAGCTTAACTTCCTCTAACAGAAACAAAGGAGAAAACACGGAGAGCAAACCGTCCGGTAGAAGCCGACTAACGGGAGGGAGCAGTCATAGATATAGAACATATCTATAGTGTTATCTATCTATGGCAGCAGTCCCCGGTTCCCCTGCGGAGATGGACCGGGACCTGGAGCCGGAGACGAAGCCGCGCGGAGAAGGTGAGTTCCGACTGTTTACCACTCTGCTAACGATGCTAAGCTAACGTTAGCTGCTACATGTTAGCCGCAGCTAATGATCCAGCAGCATGTTGCAAACGCTGTGGTGTAGTTATCTGAGAGTAAACACTGAACGATCATTTAACTAGTAGGCTAAGGATAGATAGATAGATAGATAGATAGATAGATAGATAGATAGATAGATAGATAAAGCCGCCTCAGCTGCAAACCGACTTTCCTCTGGAAGCCATTGATGGTGTATATTCACTATTCACCTTCACATAAACATGGCTCCCTGAGAACACACCCTGCGTTCCTATACCCATACTTTCCTACTATTTAGTGTGCCAGAAATAGATTTAGGACATCCCAATACATGCACATCAATTGCAGTGTGCTGAAAATACATAAATACCCCATTAACTCCAATAGCATTTTTTCGACTTAATGAAAAAATAACTTATCTGATTTTTTTTTCTCTCTCTTGTGGCCATAAAACTCTTCTGTACTTTAGTATGTAGTGTAGTAAAAAGAAAAAGTATGTGATAGAGCAGACACAGAGCAGACACACACACTGTTTACTGCGGGGACCGGTCATTGGCATCAGGGAAGAGAGGAGCAGAGGCATCTGCATACGTGATCATTTGATCTGGGTTTTACTTTTCTATCTTATTTAGGCTGGTAAATGTTAAGCTGTTCTTATTGGGATTAGCACTGGAGCACTTTGTTTCATTTATGTGACTTTCCAATGTTTGTGTTTGTGTATGTGTAACAGTGTGTAATAGAAACCCACTTTGAAACAGCAAACCAAGTTTGTCTGTGGGAAAAAGTAAAGTCAAATTAACTTTGTCAAAATTAGTGAATATCCCCTCATGATCAGATACCTGGCTGTCTGTACTGTGTGTGCTGAAAAAAGAATCCATTGTTAAAGCTCCCATATTATACACTTATCGGTACTATTATACACCATATTATATGGTCTTAGTGGTCCCTAATACGTTTTTCTTTAATTGTTTGCTGAAAAAAACTTTCAGATAATTTATTGTACTATGCTGATGTTCAGCTAATCTCACAATGGCCTATTTTTTTTAAAAAGAGCTGCAGCTCCCCTCGTAAATATTCAATCTTTGAGCTCCCCCCGCCCCCTGTCCGGAAGCGAAGCCAGATACGCCTCGCCCTCTGTCTGTCAGGGCCGTGGACCAATACGAAATATGGGTGTGGGCTGCACAGTGGAAGCTTCTGGCTTTCCAGTTTGTGAGGTCAGAAACGAGGAGAATTCTCACTGGAGTATATTGGGGGGTGGGGGTTTCAGAAAGGGGGAGAGTGAGAAAAGGGGAGTGTTATTTTTTTTAAATATTTTGGCAGTCTCTAGGCACACCGTGGACCCATGGATATGTTAGAACACATTTAAAAAGTGCATTTAGCATAATATGTGACCTTTTAATACACAGCCTAGGCTCTGTAAACGAGTATGCTAGCAAAATGCCAGTTTACAGAGCCTAGGATGTGTATTAAACGACCCCTCAAGCAAGCAAACACCCCCAGTAAGTAAAACTGTTAAATGATGGAATGAAGAAACTGAGTCAGTGTACAGACTGGGTGTGTGTGTTGAGAGATGCTCCTATGAGGGAGGACTGCACTCTGCATGTGGAGGAATATGCTGCAGCCGTCACCAGCTACATAAGCACATGAACTGACATTATTGTTCCATCAAAAACCCAAACCAAACCCGGACAGAAACCCTGGACTAACTGTAAAGTCCAGTCCCAGCTGCATGACTACAACGACCTTAACGACCTGCACCCTTTTAAATTGTGTTTTATTTATATTAAAGGCGAAGTAAGCGGTTTATTTGTGTTAATATATGTGTTATATCACTCCATATTCCTACAGCAATCACTTCAACAGAGTGCGGACGTCATTTCACAGGTCTCCAAGTCTTTCTGATTTGCAGTAATAGCCGAATTAGAATGTTGTAGTATCCCGATTTTTTTTTATCCAATCAGGAGAGAGAACGCTACAACCCGTCACTCGTCTCACTCATATATAGTATATACACTCCATGGTCTCACTGCCGGTGCACGCCAGAGCAACAGATGGGTGAATGTGTATGCGCCTACAATGGCGGAGCAGGTAAAAATCCTTCCCAATGTCTGTTTTGATGGTTTTTATCATGTTTTATCCGGTTTTATCGCACTTATGGATCTGAGATTATGATGACTTGCTGCTTGAAGACCGCAGTGCATTAATGTGGTGACGTAGGGACGAGCGAGGGGACTGCTAACTGCAGTAACTGACAGGAAGTTCGCTAAAAGAACCATTCCGCTTACAGCATCTTTAAATGTGACTGAACGGCTTTACAAACAGCAAAAACAAGCAATGCATTGAGTCCAGTGTTTCCCCTAGCGCTTTATACACCTGCTCCCCGCCTTGACTACCCCCCCCTGTGTGTCTCCAAGCATTTCTCTGTCAGCTGCTCTGTTTCTGCGCGCACGACCAGGAGCAGGAGCAAGCCAATACTGAGCTGGTGTCGAAAATAAACGCAGCACTGTTCTATGGAGATATTTAGCTGAACAGAAAGAAGTGCTGTGCAAAGCTAAAACAGTTCCACATCACTGTAGCAACAGTGCAGAGAAAAGTTAGATGAATGCATGAATGTGATGGCCCAGGCAAGTTTCAGTAAGTTTACAGAAGGGCCACACTGTTACTGTCTTTGAAATGCATTTGGTCATTTTAAGGGGAAAAGGCATTGTATTTATTATTTCAACTATTGAGTTATTTGTAAAACAGCATGCTAGTGTAGTCTGACAAGATTTATTTTCTGAATTTTCAATGCTGCTTTATTTTTATGTCTTAAATTGGGAAATACATGTTCCAAAACAATCAATAAACTCTGTATTTAAAAATAAATCAAGCAAGTAGGCTAATAATAACCATTAATGAATTATAGGCTATTGCATCACATTAGGCCTATTGTCCACAATAATCGCACAACAGCCCCCCATCCAAAAAGGAACTTTGAAAAGTTGAATTTGCACTTTGATGTGCATACACATGTTAAGTGTATGGTATATTAGTGTATTTAGTGTGTCTACATAGTATTGTACCAAAACAGTAGAAGTTTTCTTTAATTGTATTTTGTACTGTCTGTATGTTTGCGCAAAATGTGAACCTGCACATAGCAAACAAAATTGCACAACTGTAAGGTCAGTGTCTGTTGTATTTTTGTATTCAAATAAAAAGTTGATTATTTCTTTACTGCGCATTGGCATCTTGGGGCAAAATACCCCTAACATTTTTGCCGCGCCTCCTGAGACCCTGGGCAGTGACCACCTTGACTAAGACATTTCCTGGGGGAAACACTGATAGACCTACTGCTGCATGTACCACGACTGCTTGCATAACTACACACTGTCAACAACAAACAAATACTCTTCAGTTTCAAACAAACAAAATGTTTGTTTTTCATAATATGTCCCCTTTAAGGGCCCCTGTATAACTGTTGTCGGATGTTATAGGCCTCCATCTGCCTTAAATGTTGCGTTGCCGTCTCTTGTGCATCTTCCATCCAGATTGGACTACACTGAAATTATTTTAGCTGCTGATCTTAATAGGGACTGGCTTAAGCCAGCATCAGATGATTTTAAAATATTTTGTGATTCTGTAAATCTTACTCAATTAATTAATTGACCCACACGTCCAAATCTAAAAATGCCCTGAAAAGTCAACTTTAATTGACTTGATTCTGACTAATGTTCCCCAAGTTCTCTGCTGTTGGTGTTTTTTGACTTAAGTAATTGTGTTGTTGCTGCTGTCAGGGACACTAAGATCCCTGAATCAAAGCCACGTGTCATTTGTAAGAGGAACCTCAAACAATTTAATGAGCAAGGTTTTCTTCATGATTTGTTTAATTTTAATTGGAGTAGAATTGAGCTAATCCCTGATATGGAGTCAGCCTGGA
Organism: Ammodytes dubius; assembly: GCA_026122265.1. NCBI lineage: Eukaryota > Metazoa > Chordata > Actinopteri > Uranoscopiformes > Ammodytidae > Ammodytes > Ammodytes dubius. Next base: position 27,975,509 of record CM047520.1, on the reverse strand, counting down.
CATTTTTTAATGATGGTTTTACCCAAATCATAAATAGACATGCCCCATTCAAGATATTTAGAATAAAGTGTTGTGATAATCCATGGTTTTCCCCTGAGCTAGCAGACATTATTCACCAACGTAACTTGACTTGGGCAAAGGCAAGGAAAACTGTAATTTCCTCTGATTGGCTTGTTTTTAGAACACTTAGAAATAGATGCTCCTCTTTTATTAAGCAAGCTAAGTCAGATCACTATCTGTCTGTCACTACCGAAAACCTAAATGACCCGAGGAAATTCTGGAAAGCTATAAAATCACTTTCTGTGAGCAAAGATTCTAATGTTTTACCAGCTTTTATTATGAAGGATTCTGTTGCTGTTAGTGATACAATGGAGATGTTGAATTGTTTTAATGAGCATTTAATTTTGTCTGGCTCTCTGTTTGATAACACTTGCTCTGCTACTGTGAAGCCCTGTACTGATGTTCCAGTCTCTGCAGGCCTTTTTCATTTTACGCCTTTCACTAAACAGGAAGTTCAAAAAGCCCTAAAAGCTTTAAATCCTGGAAAACCTCCAGGGCCTGATCTTGTTGAGCCATACTTTTTAAAGATTGCAGCTGATTTGATAGCAGGACCTCTCACTTATCTTTTTAACCTCACATTGATAAACAATGAAATTCCTGGCATATGGAAATCTGCATTTGTTCTCCCTTATCTGTTCTGGACTATGGTGATTTGTTGTATATGCATACCTCTGTTCAGTGTCTTAATATGATTGACTCGGCGTGCCATTCATTCCTGAGATTCATCACAAACTGTAAGGCTCGGACTCACCACTGCCAGTTGTACTCTCGGGTAGGATTGCCTGCTTTGTCCACTCGTAGGCTCAGTCACTACTGCACATTTATTTATAAGGCAATACTTGGTGTGCTACCTAGCTATGTATGCTCCCTTATCATGTGGAAAAGTGCTGGTCCACACTTTTTACGTTCACAGGACTTGGTGTTGCTTTCTGTCCCCCAATGTACGGACAGAACAGGGTAAAAAGGCTTTTGTATACTCTGTCCCCACTGTGTGGAATACGCTGCAGAAAGACCTAGGACTTGTTGAATTAATTTCGTTGAATGCCTTTAAGTCAAAAATGAAGGAAATTGAGCTAGACTCTCTAAGATGTCAGTGTTTTAAATAATTTTAATTATTATTAATAACTGTTTGTCTGTAACTGTGGTTCATTGTGCTGCTGCCTGTCTTGGCCAGGTCACCTTTGAAAAATAGATTTTTAATCTCAATAGGTTTTTTTCCTGGTTAAAAGGTTAAATAAAAAAAATTAAAAAAATTGTGCAAATCTTAATATTGTATTCATATTTCATTTAAAAAAATTAAATGTCAAAGACAAAGCTATCGAGCTCTGTGTGAGTGTATGAACTAGGGATGGGCATAATTAATCGATCATTGATCGTTTAGAATATGGTCGATCACGTGAAATTGTTATCGATCATATAGCCGTTGTGTTGTGCAGTGTGAGTCCGGCAGCACAGCAATGAAGTTCACTTTGTGGCAGCACCATAGAATGTATGGGCAGCAATTAAACATCCTACCAGCAGGGGGAGATACTTAACTAGTAGTAGGAGACAACAGAACATGGTCAGGCAGCAGCCTGCGAGCTGCCGTAGATGTCAAAACATAAACATGATGGGGGCGCCTTTAGCTCAGTCGGTAAGGCGTCCCCCTCCCGGGCCCAGCAGCAGACCCGGGTTCGATTCTCGCCCGCGGTCGTTCTCTGCATGTCACTCCCCTCTCTTTCACCTCTGTCTCTCTGCACTATCAATAAAGCATAAAAATTCCCCAAATAAATATTAAAAAAAAAAAAAAAAAAAACATAAACATGAAGAAGTCAAGGCGAAGTTTGGCATCGGACAGCTTTAGAACCGAAAATAACTAAGTTCATTAAACATTATGAAGCCTTGTATAAGCGCCAAACCTCAACAAACCGAATTATGTACCACTTGTACATCGAAGCCTACATCCGACCCTGTTTAACATGTCACGTTAGTGCCGCTAGCATTAGCGGCTAACTTTAGCGTCTATGCTTTCCTACTTCGCCTTCATCAGGGAACTAATTTGCACATTTTGTTTATTAGATGAAGTAACTTTTGGTCCTTTATCACTCAGAGAAACGTGCAGTGCCCTTATGTAGTTTTTGGCAGCATCTTAGGAGGCGCATATGTGTTTAAAGGTATCCTACCATTGGCTCCTTGGTGGCTCATCGCCTCGGGCTTTAACCAGCTCCACATTTTATTTTTATTTTATTTTTAAAAGTTGCCTTGTCTTAATGGATTGTTATTTGCCTAGAATATCTTGGAATAAAGATGTAATTGAGTAAAAACCTCTTGTATACAGTCTATGGTAAAAATGGTGTATTTTGGATGTTCTGTTGGCATTTTTTGATATGTAAAAAGATAACGATTAATCGATAATTTTCCCGATGATCGATCAATGAAATTTCTTAAAATGCCCAACCCTAGTATGAACAGTGGCAGTGGACCTGACTGCGATGCAATGGGGGGCGCCATCTGAAATCTTTCCTAGGGCGCCAAATTGGTCAGGGCAGGCCCTGTGTCTAATGATAAGTCGGAGACTACTGCTGCCTTGCCAGCCGAAGGGGTCTTTATTTTCTGTGTGTAAATACATAAATATCAGTACATGACAAGATGTCCGTCCCCACATACACTCCTCTCTCCAACATGACACACCTCCGACTCAAGAGCATTTTACTGACAATGTCATTAAATCTAAACATTTATACATTGTGATCGTATAGTATACCACAGCTCACCCTCAATCTTTCCTCGTCCACTGAAATACTTTGGTAAGTCCGATGTGGTGCTGATCTACAGAACGTCTGCAGGTCTGTTCTGCTCTATCCATATGATTGATACAGGGGGAAAAACTCATACTCACTGTTTGTCTGTTTCAGTTTTACCTTCAGACGTCCGTAAAGTGATCGTTGGTGAAGAGCAGCAGGAGTGGAGCTCCATTCTAGAGCCAGAGCCTCCACACAGTCTGACGCAGGAGGAGCCACCAGAGCCCCCACACATTAAAGAGGAACCAGAGGAACTGTGGAGCAGTCAGGAGGGAGAGCAGCTTCAAGATATCACCAAGTTCCCCTTCACTCCTGTCCCTGTGAAGAGTGAAGATGATGAAGAGAAAGCTCAGTCCTCACAGCTTCATCAAAGACAAACTGAAGACATGGAACCAGCATCTGATGGAGAGGACTGTGGAGGACCAGAACCAGCCAGGAACTCATATCCAGATCCACATTTACAACCTGAGACTGAAGACCAGCCTGAAGACTCCTCTGAGACTGAAGACAGTGTGGATTATTCTAAGGAGACCAGAGAACCTCAGTCAGGTTCAAAGGCTCGGAAAAAGAGATGTAGAAATAGAGAAAATCGATTCAGCTGCTCTGAGTGTGGGAAAACATTTAGTTTTGAGTGTAAACTGAAGAGCCACATGAGAATTCACACAGGAAATAAACCGTTTAGTTGCTCAGTTTGTAGTACACAATTTACATGGATGGGAGCTTTAACTCGACACATGCTCATCCACACAGGAGAGAAACCCTACAGCTGCTCTGAGTGTGGGAAAACATTTGGTTTACAGAGTAGTTGGAAGAGACACCTGAGAATTCACACAGGAGAGAAACCACATAGTTGCTCAGTTTGTGAGAAAAGATTTTCATGCAAGGGAGACTTGAAACAACACATGGCCATACACACAGGAGAGAAAACATTCAGGTGCCCTGACTGCGGGAAAAGTTTTCTTAGAAATAATAATGGTCTGAAGAAACACATGAAAACTCACACAGGAGAAACCATTTATTTGCTCAGTCTGTGGCAAAGGATTTGCAGACAAGGGAAACTTGAAAAACCACATGGCCATCCACACGAGAAACTTGAAAACCCACATGGCCACCCACACAGGAGAGAAAACATTCAGCTGCCCTGAGTGTGGGAAACTTTTTGTTAGGAAGGAGTATCTGAAGAAACACAGCAGAATTCACACAGGAGATAAACCATTTAGTTGCTCAGTTTGTGGTGAATGTTTTTCACACAATGGAACCTTGAAAGCCCACATGGCCAGCCACACATGGGAGAAATCATTCAGCTGCCCTGAGTGTGGGAAAAGTTTTGTTCGAAATGAGGATCTGAAGAAACACACAGAAGTGTGTGGGTCAGAAGTGTGTGGGTCATCAGTCAAGTTTGAGTAGAAAGATCTAAAGAGACGCATGAGAACTCACACTTGAGAGAAACCCTTCTCCTGCAGCGTTTGTGAGAAAAGTTTCTCTTGGAAATGTCAACTCGGAAAACACAAATGTGTCTAACGTCATGGTAATTATTCTGGTGGGAACAATCCTAACACCTGGATGATATCTGATCTAGTATAAACCAAGGAAGCTGAAAATCAGGTGTGAAACTGCCCTCCTATTGTTTAAATAGTATAAGTTGAATATATTAATGTGCGAGACAGAAATGTGTAGAGAAAGTGACTCTGGTAGGACTGGAATGTCAGCCTGATGGAAGGAGGATTAAGCTAAAGGAGCTATCGTTAACGAGCGGTCAAACAACTGCAGCAGTTCAAAATGTCATCAGAAGCTCTGCAGTGGTTCAATCTTACCTGGAGGGAAGACCGCATTGTGTTAGTCATTGGGGTCAAGTCCCATCTGCGTTCCAACAGCATAGGAATACTGCAGGGGTCTGTACTTGGTCCACTGTTGTTTTTCAATGTATATAAATTATCTACCAAACTGCTGTCAGGGAGCAAACTGTCAAATGTATCCTGATTATTAAAAATATAATAATAAATAATAATAATAATTACAGCGTTATCCATGTGTCCACTATAACAACCAGCTTGGCGTCACTAGGCATTTCTATTCGGCTCGAGTTTTCGCATTAATCTCTTAATATAGAGAAAACTGTTCCTACGTTCTTATGACCTTCTCCGTCAGGCCTGTACATGATGTATTAAACTGTTTCTAAATGTGTAAATAATCATGTGTCACCGCTGTTGTCTGAATTAGCAGTTAGGCGTCAGAGTTCTAGAAGGTCAGTCACACAAGCCTCAATCAGTGGTGATTGTCTGGTCCCAATGTACAAGACATCTTTTGGTCTGATTTCTCTGCAAAGGGGCAACACTTTGGAACCTTTTACCCACAAATCTAAAACTAGAGACAAACAGAAACACTTTCAACAGAGGCCTTAAACAATGGCTAGAATCCAAACAACAGTGCTCACATGAATAACGTACAGCTGGTTAATGTTTGATCAGGCTGCCTTTGCTCTATAGTTCATGTAAGTTATTAACTGAATATATTGGTGCTCTCTTCATCTCTGTATTAGTCTATATTTTATTATTTTAGTGATTTCCTCTTTGTTAATTCTTAACATTTTATTGTTTTTCTCTCTTTTTGATTTGTTTTCTTTTAAAAGCTTCCTATGGACAGGTGTTGAGAACTAGCATGTTTGATAAAACACTCAAACAATGCATCTGGTTTGTCCAATGTAATTTTGATGTCCAAATCAGAAAAATCCTTAATAAACTAAACTAAATTAGAATAAAAAGGTAATAATGTTTTAGTCTCTTCTCTATGTAACTGTTGATTTACTAAATACTCTGAGAATATGCAATGCTCTGCTGTCAGCCTTTGGAAATCCATTTCTGTTGTACTCATGAATTTCTTTATTGAATAAAACTAAAGACAAACTTGCTATTTGAATCAGTGAATATGTGCGGCTGTGCTTTAGCCGATAAACCAAGTTAGCGCCGAATAGCATTAGTTAACTCACCCAGTTGTGTGCGGCTAGCACCTCTATATTATGAACCAAAACATGACTGCTAAGTCCGGGGAACTTTCACGACAAGTACAGCGAAGCACCGGTGTTTATATCTACGCCAGCCACGGTCCCCTGTCACAGCCAGGTAGGGGAATGTTGGCTACTTGCCTTTATTTTGTACCGCCGTGCACACAATGCTGCTGTAAATGTGTTTTCTATGTTGCTGCCTCGTGTTAATTATGCGCATTTCCGAGCAGCATGAATATGCAATGCTGTTTTAATGCTAGGCTATTTGGGCTGTTCAGCTGATGATGGCGGCAGGGATTCCCCCACGCTGCGTTTCGTTCACTTGCCCTCGGGGGAATCCCCGCCGCCATCATAAGTGTACGTTCCAACTGTCTGGAAACTGAAGTGAACTTGGTGAGATAGACCCTCGGAGGGCTGAGTGATCGAGTGAACATCTATGGTCACTCCAAGGTGGATATCACCCACAGTGCATTGCAGTTTTATATATATATATATATATATATATATATATATATATATATATATATATATATATATATATATTAGTGGTGGGCCGTTATCGGCGTTAACGTGCTGCGTTAACGCCAGAATCTTATCGGCGATAAAAAAAAATCCACCTCCACCTCCTGTTTGGCTCAGGGGAGATGGTTCCCTCCAGGGCCGATGGCTGTTCGCCGTCGGGGTGAACCCCCTTCCGTGTGTCATATTTTTTATTTTATTTTTTTGAATCGCCAAATACACATAATCTATCTATGGTCTATTTTCATATTTAA
>CM047520.1:27929765-27968795 GCA_026122265.1 Ammodytes dubius | reverse complement strand
GTCAGAGTGTGATCCGCTGCCTGTAAAACGACCTGGAGTCCCAGATGCCCGAGTGCTCGCATAATAAATGAGCAGTTTAGGAGTTTCTCCATCTCTCTGTTGGTACCAAGCTAAAAGGTGGTAGCTGCTCCACACACGGACATTCTGACTGGTTGTACATTTGATGGAGACGGAGCCTCCCAGAGCAGAGCTCACTGCCCCAGGCTGAGTCACTGTGACCTGGCCTCTGGACTCTGAGGAGACACAGACACAAACAGAAAGCAGCGTCATGGTTTCATCGGCTTCATTTCAGAGGGACAGGTCTCCACAGAGGAGTTTGATCCTCTGGACTTTACCTGTGAAGCAGCAGCAGAGGAGAGTCCAGATGAGGACGCAGATCAGAGTCATGTTGGTGGTGAGGAGGATTTCTGTGGCTTCTGTTGTCATGAAGGACAGCTGTCAGTCATCCAGTGTTCAACTCTCAGGACTATAAGCTCTCCCAGAGCACTGGAGCATGGTGCTGCTGATGCAAAGTGGCTCTCTATGGAAATGCTCTGACTGACTCCAACAGGGACTGGGATCACTCTGAGGAAGATGGTTCTCCACGGATCAATCACTTTATCACAGGGTTGATCAGGAATGTGTCAGTGATCATATTATTTGAGTATGGCTTGATGAGTGTCCATTAAGAAAGTTGTTTGTCTTCTTTAAATTTATGCCGGAAGAAAAGTATTTTTTATCAAAATACAATAAATGAAAAGATGTAACTACATAAATGTGAAGAATAATGGTGTTGTTTCATAAATAATGAAAAATGAAGTTGTTAATAAAAAACAGGAAGAGTTCATGTCGAGTTTGTTGTGACAGAGTCAGAGAGCCGTGTCTCTACAGTGAGAGGTTTTTGTACGGCGACTCAACCAGTTTGTATCACTGTGGTACACGTTCGGTGGAGGAACCAGACTGGATGTTGGAAGTAAGTTCAATCTTTGATGTTTTTTTATTAATTCACAACCAAGTACTTCTTTCCTGAAATTACATTTTCCTCTAAAAACTCAAACATGATGATTTTAAATCTGGACGAAGAGTTTTTACAACAGTTTAGTCTAAAAACCAAGGTGTAGTTTTTCTATTAGGACATGAAATCATGGAGGTAATTATTACTATAATTTCTTGTAGAGGATGAGAACTGGGTGTATTTAGATTTTTAGTTGAAAGTTGAAAGTTGAGGACTTGTAGTTGTAGTTTGTCAGACAGAGTCAGAGAGCCGTGTCTCTACAGTGAGAGGTTTTTGTACGGCGACTCAACCAGTTTGTATCACTGTGGTGGACTTTTGGTGGAGGAACCAGACTGGATGTTGGAAGTAAGTTTCTGCTTAAAATATAAAATATAGTATCACCGGTTAAGGCTAAAATTAGTTTGTGTGAACATTTGTAGTACATATACATTTTAATGGGCTGATTTAGATTAATTTACAGACTCAGTTTTAGTGCTCAATTCTTTAACCTTGAATTTGAGCTGCACTGAGCTTTTTTAAACATGTGCATTTAATCTGTTAAATGTGAACAGCATGAACTGAAGCAAACATTAAAAAACAACCCTCATTCTTTTAAAATGTTTCCAAACTTTACCTTCCATTTTGTCGCTGAGTAAAACTTATTTTTTAATAGTTTGACTGAAGAAAAAAATACTTTTTGTAAAATGTGAAAAATCGTTGACATAGTCTCAGTCTCAAATAGTCCTCAAAGCTCAGTTTGAAATATTGTGGACAGTTCTCTGAAGTAAAAAGTGTTTAAATCTTGTCAGTTTTTTTATGGCCGACAATGTCTTTGAACTGTGGATCTCATTAACTTTTAACCTTGGAGAGTTTTAACAGTAAATATGTTTAAATGTTCCAGGACTTTGACTAAACGAGTGAAAATATATTCAGACCACAATTTAATGTTTTCTTCAAAGAGTAAACAATATAAAGTGTGATTGTTTCATTTGTAGTGTAGTTTAAAGTATTCAGGTCAGATGAGGACTCTGTCTGTGCTGATGTGCATGAGAGGTTTCTTTAAGGGAAGTGAAACAATGTGTGAGTGACTGGTGGAGCAGAGAAACCATCTGACTGAAACTCCTTCAATGAGTAAATCCACTCTCCACACGTAAAGGTGTGCGGCATCCGATAATATAATAATTTCCCAATAATAAAGTTACTCTTTTGTAATTTTAAACTTAACTTGATCGACTTGTTAGAAATGTAATAAAACCCAATAATGTCATAGAATGTCCTGACTGATATTGTTATAACATTTCCCGGAATATGTTAAAACTTATTTAATAACACTGGTAAAGTATGGAAGACTTTTGTTGACTGGATGGGTGTTTTATTGCATTTTTGCAAATTTGTTTCATTTTCACGAGAAACTACATTATATTAGGGAATTTAACATTATCAGGTGCTACAAGGTGTCCAAGATGCTGGTGTTTGATTGACAGCTGTTTGGTCCCTGTCCTCTAAGCTGATTGGTGTGTCCTCTAGGTGATGTCCGCCCCACCCTGACGGTGCTGCCCCCCTCCACAGAGGAGCTGCAGCAGGGGAAGGCCACGCTCGTGTGCCTGGCCAACAAGGGCTTCCCCTCAGGCTGGAGTCTGGCCTGGAAGGTGGACGGCAGCAGCAGCATCAGCTGGGAGCAGAGCAGGAGCCCCGGGCTGCTGGGGAAGGACGGCCTCTACAGCTGGAGCAGCACCCTGAGGCTCCCTGCAGACCAGTGGAGGAAGGTGGGCTCTGTGACCTGTGAGGCCACCCAGGGCTCCCAGGCTCCGCTCTCAGAGACACTGAGGAGAGACCAGTGTCCCAGTCCTGAGCTGACTCACTGGGACTCTGCTGCTGCTTTGGCTCTGGGACTGTCTCTCTCTGTTATTTCACATCTTAAGATATTTACTGGCTTGTTGCTGTGTTTTAATATTATTCTCTGTTTCCACATAATAAAGACGTGTTCATCAAATCACTTGTTTTTATGTTTTATTATCATCAGAATGTCTTTATACATTTTCTCTTCATTTTGTCAGTGACTGTATATTGCTTCGTGATGGTTTAACAAAGGATGTGTAGGCTCATATAATATAGAGACATATACACTGTAGAATGAAGGGCTTTATGAACTCCTCACTACTGTTTGATCAGGACAAACCAGCGATGGTCGTAGTGTGAGTCCATCATTTGTTGTCACAGTCGATATGAACACCTTCATAACTGAAACTTTCTCTGCTATAGTCGTTAGTGATGTAAATGTGATAATAAAGCTTTAATACAAAATCCATGGTAGGAACATTTAAATGATAAATCACATGTTATTACTGAAGTCTGATAAGGGTTAGGACTGTAATATTGTAAATGTTTTAGGGGTTTTCAAAGAACATGCATTATGACTCGAATAAAATTAATAAATATGTGGAAAATATTCTGTAAATAAAAAGCACAGTGTCATCATTATGGAGAGAAATACAATTAGTTTCATGAGCAGTTTCTTAATCTGGATTATCATTTAGAATCTTTCTGATGAAGAAACAAACAGGTGACTGGAGTGAACTGGAGATATGACAAACATATATAAATGAAATGTTAATAATTTAAAACTTTTAATTTATCCTTTTTGGTATGAATAATAAATTATACTTATTGGTGAACAAAACACAAAATGGACAAATTGTGTTTTAGACATGATTAGTAATTTTCATGATATAGATTTTTTTTAAAGATGTGTCTGTAGAGAATATAAGAATATAAATGTAATGTATTATAGAAAGAAGTACCTGCCGAAATATTATGTTAATTCTCCATCTATGTTTAAATTGATTTTGCTTTTAAGTTTGGAAAGACCAAAAGTTATTGGTAAAACAGGTGCCTATCTGAAAAATGTCCTACCATTGTTTAAGTAGCGTTTTTGTTTTGTCCATGCCGTAAACAATTGTTTTGTTCTGTTATTATTTGAATGTTTTGTGCTCCATTCCATGATACTATGATCAAGAGCTGTAAATAATGAAATGTAATAATAAACATTTGGAACAAAACCCAGGAACATTTTAATGATAAATCATTTGTTATTCATGAATATATATACTGTATATAGAAATAGAAATAAAGAGGAGAAAAATTCATAAAATGGGTTTTAAATCTGGATTAATATTAATATATTTCATCTGCCAAAAATGACAAAAAGACAAATAACATTTTATTTTTGTGTGTTTTTTCATAAATCCTTTTTGGTTTAATAAAAAAATCCATTTGTTGGTTACTAAATAAAATATAATAATGATTTATAATTTTCCAGACTTCATGAAAACAAACAGTTTTTACTTTCCTATATAAATATAAAATATAAATTCTTCTATATTTATTTCCAAAAAAAATAGATTACTGAAAAATTGTATAAAATATAAAAATAATATTCAGTTTGAGTGTTCAAATGTTTTTACATAAATGTACCAATGGATGGAAACTGTGCTTCATACTGACAGATGTTAGTGTAAAAAAGTACACAATTATTACATTGTGGGTTAAATTAACATTTTGTGTTAAATGTTTTATATTTAGTGTTACAATGTTCTAGTGTATTATAACTGACTGCATATTATTAAGTCAAACCTCTGTTGTTCTAGTTTCAGTGCAGCTGTTGAGTCAGATCAGTTCCTCTCCAGCTGAGGAGGTTTTTGTACGACGTTATATCACTGTGTGAATGGGAAGCTCAGACTCTGCTGACAGTAGTAAACTCCTGAATCTTCAGCCAGAACTCCACTGATGGTCAGAGTGAAGTCAGTGCTAGATGATTTACTTCCACTAAAACGATCTGGAACTCCAGACTGACGGGATGTAGCTGAATGAATCATGAGTTTAGGAGCTTGTCCAGGTTTCTGAAGGTACCAGTGGAGGTTGCTACCAACAGCTGAACTGGTTTGACATCTGATAGAGACAGTCTGTCCTGGAACAACAGACTGAGATTCAGGAGACTGAGTCAGGATGATTTGTCCTGATGAACCTGTAAAACATGAGAAAGAGGAGAAGGGTTACTGAGACACATCCAGCTTGGAGGAAGATGATCAGCCTCCAGAGAGAAGAGCATCATCTCTTTAACATGGAGAGCAGATGGAAGAAGGCAAACGCTGCTTGTTTCAGTGTTGCTCCATCATTGTGCTGGTGAACCTGGTTGAGTCCTGAAGCAAAGTTTTCAGAAGAGAGTCTCACCCTGAACAAGGAGCCCCAGGGTGGCCAGCAGGAGAATCACAGACATCATCATTGTGCTGCCGGCGTGTCAGTGGTTCTCTGAAAGGCCTGGACAGCCACTGATCAACACTGGCCTCTTAACGGCTGGGAGCAGAGAGGCAGGACACATATGCAAACACACAGAGTCAGTCAACCGGAGCTGTCCTCAACAGATCATGCATGGAGATTAACAGAAACTCTGGATGATATATATGAATAATAGCAGGTTATTTTAATATGTCTTACAATTTTTTTATGAGAGATGTTTGTCCATGAAGTCATCATGAAAACCGGTCATTAAATATAATACAGACAATGTAGATACGTATATAGATAGGATAATAACGGTCAGATCCTTCACTAAAAATCACGCACAGTTACAGTTCAAGTAAAGGCCCTTGAAACTGAATTAATGACAGACATTACCCAGAAGCAATATAGTAAATGTAGTTTGCATCGAGTTTTATAAATCTTTAAAACTTTTTTTTAAATTTGTGCTCACCCTTCCCACAAACTGTATCCTTACTCAAATTCACAAACTCCAGATTCCTACTATTTCTGACATTAATATTTCGCATATATTAGTTTTTATTTTTAAAATACACTCAAGTGAAGGGAATATTCCTTAGCATTTCAAAACTAACTTTAAAGCAAATTCTCAGGTTTACTCCTACCTAACTTGTCAATCTTTCAATGTTCATTGTCCTACATTTCTTACATGCTGAAGTTATATTCAATATGATTCTTTTTCCTCAAAATGTTGGTTGGTTTTCATATATGTATCCACGTTATTTTATTAGTTTACTTTAAATGTTATGAGATATTAATGATGTTTTTGTGTTCTCTATAATTTAATTATTTTTTTAAATTAGCTTTTAAATAATGTCTTTCATTTTGCCTCTCCCTGCACTGTATGAATTATTGCAACATGAGGATTTTTAACAGATTTTTCCCAACAAAATCTACATCTGCAGCCACACATTGTATATATATAACGTCCCTCAAATAGTATATTTATTTTATTTTATAATAGATAATTATGTCTGTATTCATATACAATGCAACACACATTTCTACAGTTAGAGTGTCTTATATTAACCGAAATAGGAAAAGTTGGTTCTTCAAATCTAAACTAATTCAATATTTGCAGGTTTTTACATACAACCATATTTTTTTTATTTCACCCTAAAGGGAAAAGTCACATGCTTTTCCCATCTGCCTGCTGAAAATCGTTTGGTGTCATTAGAAGATGTTAAAGTCATGTGTGTAAACATTTAACCCCTCATTATCACACACACACAACACACACACACACACACACACACACACACACACACACACACACACACACACACACACACACAAACACACACACACACACACACACACACACACACACACACACACACACACACACACCACACACACACACACACACACACACACACACACACACACACACACAACACACACACACACACACACACACACACACACACACACACACCAGTGGAAACATTGAGCTGATTTACTAGATATAGTGGGTGTCCTCTGGAAATGCACCTGTCTAACTAAATACATCTTCACCTCATCACTTGATATTGTGGGAAAGACTCGAGGCAGTGGTGGATGATGCCATCTTTAGTAACTATAGCTTCTTGTCCTTGAAGGCCACCGTAGCTTCTGTAAATTCTTTCTACGAGGAACTTTTAAATATTTCTGAAACAGTCTAATTTTTCCTCTGATGATCATACATTACATGTAACAGCAAACGAGACCATCAGTGCAAAGAATGCTATTTTTACATAGTTTTTCGTAATGCCTTTGTGATAGTAAAAACATTACCGCTTTTGTCCAAAGGGTGTAAGAATTAACACAAATTGAAAGTCAAGTCAATCAGAGTCAGGGGGCGAGGGGCGTAGCCTGTCAAACATTACATTTCTGAGCTATGGTTTTCGCATTTGTGGCACCCCTATGGGTTTTGCTCTAAAGGCCTTGGGGACAGGCAACCACATGTGTTCTGCACGTATCCAGCAACTTTTCTGATGACTGGACCTATGGTCAATGAGTTATGGCCAATTAGCTGCTAAGCTCCGCCCCTGCGTAAACGTTTTGGTCAATGGCGGCCATGGTTTTCAAGATTTCTACTAATATTTTACGGACATCTGTATCTCATTCCCCCGAGGCTTCATGATCAATTTCGTGCTTAAAATTTGAGAAAGTTGTGGGGAAGAACTTGTTTTTCAGTTTATGCAAATTAGCTTAACATATTTCAAGGCGGACTTACATGGACCAAGAAGCTTTTTTGCAGAGCACCCTCAATTTAGGATCTGCACTTAAAACGTATAGGGGAGAACAATAATTGTACACTTAATAATACACACATACATACATATTGTACATACATAAATAAAAAGTTTTGACTCAGGTACAAAACAGACTCAATGTAAAGTGCAATATATATATTTTATTTATGTTTAATCATCACAAAAATAAAAAGATTTATCAGCTTCAAGTGTTGTTGATTTCACACTGTGGATTGATTGATTAATAACATGGATATTTCTTTAAACCGAATGAATTAATTCAGTTTGCAGATTCCAAATTTACTGTTTACATGGACGTTTAGTACAGTGAATGGATCAGATGGTCAAATGCCCAAAGCCTTCGATCAGTTTGACACGTGCAAAGTGGTTCTGCCTTTATTTGCTTCTGTGAGAGCAGACTGTTACAATCTTTATTTGTTAAAATTTTTTCGTGTACTTGTTTAAAAAAGTGAATTGTTCCTGACTTGCATAACAATCCCTCCAATGAGACTAAAATATCAAATAGTTTGAATTAAAACTGTTTTATCTGATGAGGTCCAGTTAGTGAGCAGGCTCAGAACAACATGGCCAGAAAGTAATCGGCTTTAATCATTTATATGGAACTATTTTTCTATTGATCGGTTTATGAAAAGGTTTAAATCGCCACTCTGCAACACAATGAAATGTGTCATTCACCTTTTTCCTTTTTATTCAGAATAAACACTTTATATGGAACGGTTTGATTCGGTTGGGCCTTGATCCAACATTCTTAATTGGAATATGAATGTCCATGTAAACCCAGCTAGTGACCATGGCTGGTAACATTGATTAGCGTTGATTTTCTGTTAATGATTAAAATGAAAAAAAGTAAAAAGCTGCGACGTCGTCTTCTGCTCCTCAAAACCCTGAAGACACAAACAGAGAAACATTTATCGATCAGAGCCTGAAGACCATGGCTGTGTTCCAATCCCTATTCTTTACTTTCTGCTATTTAGGTTTTATGGTAGAAAAAAAGATTTAGGATATCCCAATTCTTGTCAGATTCTGACCCACAATCCAATGCGCACCAGAAGTGACGTCACATCGACGAGACAAGGGGCAAGATCAAGGCGCAATGATATGATGACATAAATAAGTTAAAGTATGTCCTAATTGTAGCATGCTGCATGCTAGCTATATAATTTTTATGGTCAGATGTAGTATGTAGAATAGAAAAAATAAAGAGTATGTGATTTGGAACACAGGGCATGTTTCAAAGAAGAACAGATGTGTTTTTATTAACGGAAATACTCACAGCTGATTGGTCCGACAGCAACAGCCAGCTGATCGAGGAGACTGCAGACCGAGCCTGCGCCTGGAACAGTTCTAAAAACCAGAAGAAGTTTTATAGTTATTTTTTGTTTATCACAAAGACCATATTTGTCGAATCCTGGAATTTTCTCTACATTTTGCAGCTGATTTCTAGCATGCAAAAGAAAAAAGGGAAACAAAATCAAAACAACCCAGTGCATCCAAACTAGACCAGCTGCAAGGCTACAGTAAGTTATGTAGGCCTGTTTGTCAACTTGACAATGCAATTAAACTTTCAAATTAGTTCTGCTTTCTCGTCTTCTTTTAAGATTATTCCCATTAAGATAACATTGTGACAAACAACCCCATAGTGTGTGACAACCGACCCTTGATGGGTGTAAGGGTGTCTTTGATGATTAAGTTCTTCTTTATTACAATAAGTTAGAAAAAGTGAGTAACACCTTAAGCTTCAATTTAATATAGGAATGATTATTGAAAGATGTTTAGGTGATGAGCAATTCTCACTAGAGTAAAAAGTGGCCTACTATCCCCGGTCTCCTCTATAAATTGCACCAAATAGGATGTTCCTGAAATTGGCGATTAGGTTCAGGAATCACAGCTGGGTGGTTAGGGTAAGGGGACAGGGAGAGGTTAGACTGGAGTGACACACACACACACACACACACACACACACACACACACACACACACACACACACACACACACACACACACACACACACACACACACAACACACACACACACAACACAACACACACACACAACACACACACACACACACACACACACACACACACACACACACACACACACACACACACACACACACACACACACACACACACACACACACACACACACACACACACACTAACCCAATGAAACCTGAGAACAATGATACACTCCCAATAAGAGTATTGAAAACTTGACCCTTGACCCTGAATTTTTCTGTAAACTTTGCAGCACATTTCTGACGACCGCTGACTGCTCTGAGTGTATGAGGACAGGACAGGTCTCAAATCTAATCAAATCAGTTTTATTTCTACAGCCCAATATCACCAATAAACATTTGGCTCAGTGAGCTTCACATTCCGTAGAGTATGACACCCTCTGCCCTTAGACCCTTAGCTCGACTGAGGAAAGAAAGGAAGGGATCCCTCTCCCAGGACAGACATCAGGCAATAGATGTCAAGTAAACAGAACATAATATAAAATAACAAAAGGAATACAATCAATGACAAATTGTCAAAATGTTCACTTCACTCACCGGGCTGCAGGGGGCGCTGCTGCGGTCACACATGCTGATGCTGCAGTGCAGGTAAACGTCCTCATAGGTCCCGTGGTACAGGAACAGCAGAGCAGAGAAACGAGCTCGCAGAGAAGCACCGCTCTCAATCACCAGCACATGACGACGGTCAACGGCACACCTGGAGGGGGGGGGGGGGGGGCAATCACACAGCAGCTCAAATTCTGTTGTTATTTAGCTCCAAGGGTCGTATCTATAATATACACGGACAGGGACACTCCCCCCCAGTATTCAAATATGCTCAAAATGTAGCAACATATTGTTGTAAAAAATACGAGTAAAGAAGAAAATTGCTTTTCCATGAGATGCACACATCCTCAATCTAATTAATTATTGTTTGTTTTAATAATTTAGAATGACACGAGATAAGTTAATGAAATTTCAAAACATTTTTGGGCAGATTTGTCCAACCCCTGTGTTGTTCCCATGGCTACAGCCTCGTTTAGCTCAACTTTTGCTGTGAAAATCTGCCCTCTAACTGGCAATAAGGATTCAGGTAACATCTAGTGGACGTTAGAGGAACTGCAGTCATGCTCATTACTTACAAACACTACACTCAATTAAATAATTTGGTAGAATTTCTCAAAAGGACTTCAGGATCTTTAAACATGTTTTCCGACCAACAATCCAAAACACAACGAGATTCAGTTAATTGCCAAAAAAAAAAATATTTATTTGATTTGATTTGATTTGACTAAAGTAGTTCAACTGGTATGTAGAAGAACCCACCGCAGCTAGTAACATGCATTTTACAGAGATAGCAGTTTGTGGCCATTAAAATGTTCACTTCAATTGCTTCAGTTTACTGCATATTGCAAATATTGTAAAAAGAAAAATCCTCATATTGCACATTTCAATTTCGTATTTTTTTGTTGTGCCTTACCTTTTAGAATGTATTAATTGTAAATATTACTTACTTATATTATCTAATTGTATCCTTTAGACTAGTACACTGTGGGTCGGAGAGAAACATAATTTCGATTCCTCTGTACGTCTGGGACATAATGAGGAAATCGACGATAAAGCTGGATTTGACTTTGACTTGACTTTTGACTGTGATGGTCACCTGTTCTGGATCAGGAAGTGTTTGCGTGGGTCGCTGGCGTTGGGAGAGTTAGTGAAGTAGCAGGTTTCCAGCAGCAGCCCGAAGCCGTCGTATTCGGTGTTGTTCACGGACACAGCGACGTGCAGAGCGGAGCCGAGCGGCAGGCGGACGGGGCCGGCCGGGAACGCCTCGCTGAAGTCTGGCCTCCTGTACAGAGTCATGGAGGCTCTGGTGGGATCGCCCGCACGCACCACACCCCCCGATCTACTGGCCCTGCAAAGAGACGACCAACACAACTGTAATGAACGTATTTGAATCAGGCTCAACATTGATAATCACGCTTGAACATCATGGGCGACCGTGTCTCAGTTGGTAGAGCGGGTCGGCCGATGATCAAAGGGTTGGAGGTTCGATCCCCGCCCCGGCCACCTGTGTCATGTTGTTGTGTCCTTGGGCAAGACACTTCACCCACCTTGCCTCGTGTGAATGTCGATAGTTAGCCTGCTATCGGTGTATGAATGTGTGTGTGAATGGTAACGTGGGAAAAGGAAAACAGGTCTCCCTTGATAAAGAGTCTTTGGTCTCAATGGGATTTACCTGTAGAAATAAAGGTTAATAATCATTGTGACGTGGTGAAGGTGGTGAACTCACGGCGGCTGGTTTCCGATGGCTACGTCCAGGCTGGTGATGTCATCCAGCGGGAAGTCGCAGGAGAACGGGAAACTCGTCGGGACGGAGATCGATCCATTGGACCGACCGGAGGGGAACACGAACACAATGTTGGAGTACGTGACGTGGGTCCCGTTGTTCTGGAAACGACAATGAATGGACACAATGGTTTGACATTTGTTGAGGCTGATGTCTGTTTGTATCAGGGCTATCTCGAATACCATTTCACAGAAAGTGGGGAAGTTTTCTAGTTTCTTGAGGACAATTCAATGGACTGCGAAGAGTGTGTGTCCAACCATCATGTAGCACCCTACCCCGAGTTAGTCTCTCTCCAAATACATATGTGCTGATTTAGGGATGAGCACATGCACACATTGATAGGTGTAAAGGGGGCGCAGACATGTGTGTGGTCGGGCCTGGATGTGATAAAGGAATTTGACCTTTTTTCTAAAGACAAGTGCCTTGAATTGTTCTTGACTCTCACTGACCTTCACCACATTTCCACAGGTCTTCCTCCGGTCCACCAGGTAGGAGAAGGCTCCTGGCCGTCCAGCTGCTGGTGGCAGCGCGGGTCGATCAGGTGAGCAGAGGAACCGTTCAGGCCTTGTTCCTCCAGGATCCTCTTTGGGACCATCAGACGCATCTGCTCCCGTCCACACACCAGCTCCGATTCCGGAAATCTGGGTTTAGCTACTGTGGGAACAAGGCATTGTGGGTATAAAAGTACTTAGAGCTTCAACAACATGTAGACTGATGTCACACCACACAAACCAGCACATAACAATCTGACCTGTTGGTGAAGTAGTCAATGTCTTGGGGAAGTTTCTACCAGGAAGGAAAAATATTAGAAAAGGTAAATTAAATACACACCAAACTCTTTTGTTTCAAAACCATCATGGTACATCATGTGGAATGGTGGATGTTTCATGGTCACTCAGACTCACCTTCACACCTCCAGACGGTGCCATTGCTCACACAGGTCTGAGCTGCAGTGCAGTTATTACACACCAGTTTGCTGGCATCTGATGGAGCACAAAACAAATCAGTCCTCTAGAGAATCTGATGGTACCAAAGGTCTGAATTATCCTTAGGACATGATCATCTCCTGATACATTATATGGAATAAGGATTCCATTCACTGTCAGTCTGAAGAACTAGACTTATAACTTTGTGCTTTAGCAGCTAAAGCCTCTGGATCTTGATCTTAGCATTTGGCTCAACTTTTATACCACAGTGTGACGGCATAGAAGGAATACTTGTTGCTTACCTGCACAGTATGCTAATGCGCATTGATGGCTTAGATCTTGTAGACGTAGTAGTTTCCTGGCAGGCTTTCACATGGATTGGGTTGGACTTGAAATGGCAGCAGCATTGAGTCCGTGACCACAGAACCTGGGCCTGTATGATGCCTGCAGAGAGCCGCGGGTGGGGCGTCTGCAGCCACAGCGGAGCAGAAGTTCCACACATGCGCTTCTCAATGCATCTCTCTGGCATCGAAACGCTGCTGTTACCAGGAACAGACGGTACCAGCCCTGCCAGTCATAGGTGTGCTCTTTCCAGACTAAGATTGGTCGCAGTGAGCAATCTGTTGCGTGTGATCTGTGCTCTCCAGGCGTCGTCTAGCGCGTGTAGTGATCACACGGGTCCATGCAGCGAGATGTGCCGTTCACCTGGAGGCAGTCCTGACCAGAAGGGCACAGTGTGCTGCTGCAGTTAAACCTCACAGGGCCGGCTTGGGTCGTTTGTAAATCAACCTACATGGAGAAATCCAAAAAGAAAAATTTAAAATTTAACGATAGTGACATCCGTAGCATTAGGGTTGTACCTGTTTAATTGGATATATTAGGAAAAAGGTAAAAATGTTGTGTAGATTTCAAAGTGTCCAGAGACAAAGATTCTTGTTTGAGCCAAAATTTGATCCACAGAGCCACTAACAACCTTAAAGATTCATGAAACAGCCACTATTTTCTGCCGTCTCATAACTGACCCCTAACACCACAGATGTACATTTTTTATTTAGAGACCTTCAGAATTTACTTAAATGGTAAAAAAATATTATTTGATGTAGCTTTTACTGAGATATCATAATATCTTGTTCACAAAAAAAAAGGTCTGCACAAATTGACTTAACACAATTGAAAAGGTTAAAATATATAATACCGGGAGCGCAAGGCAGAGGAGGAAGATGAAGGCTGGTGCCATGGTGGCGGTCGCTGCAGTCGTCCGTGATGTGAAGGAGTTTACCTGTCTGTCTGTTTCACTCTGTTCACCTGTTCACCTGTTCACCTGTGGTAACTGAGAGCTGAGGCAGCCGCTCTTATATTGATCACTGGGTGTGTCTCAACCTGATGCCGGTAACGCCTAACCCACGTAGAGATGCTGGCACTGATTCACTTCATTTTGAACACAAACTGATGAGGTGTTGGCATTGACCCAAAGAAAACGGAAGAGATTTGTTTAGTCTCACCCTCTGACTCCTAAAGTGTATCTTGTTAGATAAACCAAGCAGGTAGTTCCACTTACATTCTGTTGGGTAACAATTGGCCATCAGGTATGAGAATCTAGTTTCTTTCTCCACTGACTGAAATCTTTGGGAGCAAGTTGCCAGCAGTGGTGCAAAACCATAAAAAAAAACCTACTGAGCCACACGCACTCAGGAATCTTTCTACAGAACTTCTTTGAAGTTTCAATGCACCCCCCCCCCCCCCCCCCACACACCACACACACACACACATACACACACACTTATTCAAACCTGTTTATTTAACCTGTCAGCAGTTGGGACTTCGATACATGCCCGAAGGTCATACAAGGGGCATTGGTTCAGTTCAAGTGAATTTAAGGCAACATTTCAGACTTTTTTATAACTTACAATAGGGGCATCCTTGTTTCATATGAGCTCTAAGTCTTTTTCATTTTTTCTTGTGAAGTGGCGAACCCAAATGTTTCAGGTCTACAGCAAAAATAAAGGAATTGGCCTCACCGTTCCAATACTTTTGGAGGGGACCGTACATACAGACACAAACACATCCCACCAACCCAACCCGCTTAAACATGGAGTACACTCACCTCTCTGACCTCTCAGACAGCGTCATGTTTTCAGACAGCGTTGGGATGCTGCTCACAGTAACCGGTTCAACATGTGTTTCTGTGAGAACAATGGCCTTCACAGTCTCAGATGAAACTAGGTCGTTAATCTTTAATTGATCGGTTCCAGTGTGTACCGTAAAAGTGTTTGAGTGATTAAATTAAGTTCAGACACGCAGAAAAGGAATGTTTTGTTCCCAGCGTTCTAAACATCAGGTGAATGAATTCCTACATATTTGTTTTATGAGATCGGGAGTGGCTGCTTTTCTGTGTGAACCCTGCTGAGCCACACACACTCTTTCTACAGAACTTCCTTGAAGTTTCAATGTGTTGTGTGTGTGTGTGTGTGTGTGTGTGTGTGATATTCAAAAAATAAAAATTAAAAGAACACTCAAAGAACTAGTTCATGATAGGGCACCTAAGATAGGGAAAAGATGAATTTCAATGTGTCCTATGTACAATTGACTAAAATGTATTAACTTAACTTACTGAAATACCCGTGTACGTGTGGACATGACATTAGTCATGGCAGAAGTCTCTAGTTTGTTTTGGACTCAAATGTTGATTGCGTTTCCCTGGAGACAGCGATGACCTTTAATAACCGCCTGTGTTTCCACAGTAACCTTCACATGATGTTTTTGTTCTCAAGACAACAAGCTGTCAGTCAAAGATAATAACAACCTTGATGTGTGTGTTTATAGCTGTTTGTACAGAAAGTACAGGTGCACCTCATTCCAAGAGTCAGCTTTAAAGGTGCTACCAGGAACTTTTAAATATTTCTGTGTTATGTGTAGATCTGCTCTATGCTTGCAGGGCTCCGGAAGCCTCTCCTGAAGCCCCTCCCTCACCTCGTTAACTACCACCTGTGCTGCCTATTTAAGCTTGGAGGCTTAATTGACTCACTCTCTCCAGCCAGGGCCAGCAGCAGGTCTCCCATTCACCTTTTTGTTAAACCTTTGTTACAATAAACACCATTTTCTTACACCTTTAACTTGCTTTTGTGTAGTCTATGTTGCTTCCCCGAGCCGGGTCGTAACAAACAGTCTCATTTTTCCTCTGATCATGAATTACATGTAACAGCAAACCAGACCATCAGTGCAATGAATGCTATTTTTTATGTTTTTCTTAATGCCTTTGTCTGTGGTATCCATGTCGCCCTGTTTGTATTGGACCAAAACCATAAAAAAAAACCTACTGAGCCACACGCACTCAGGAATCTTTCTACAGAACTTCCTTGAAGTTTCAATGCACCCCCCACACACCACACACCGTTTCTTTTCTTTTTTACAAATCCTTATTCAAACCTGTTTATTTAACCTGTCCGTACATACAGACAGCAAACACATCCCACCAACCCAACCTGCTTAAACATGGAGTACACTCACCTCTCTGACCTCTCAGACAGCGTCATGTTTTCAGACAGCGTTGGGATGCTGCTCACAGTAACCGGTTCAACATGTGTTTCTGTGAGAACAATGGCCTTCACAGTCTAAAATTAAACTAGGCCATTAATCTTTAATTGATCGGTTCCAGTGTTTACCGTAAAAAGTGTTTGAGTGATTAAATTAAGTTCAGACACGCAGAAAAGGAATGTTTTGTTCACTCAAAAAACTAGTTCATGATAGGGCACCTAGCCAGCATTCACACTGTCACACACACACAAAGACACAAAGACAGACCACACACACACACAAAGACACAAAGACACACAAACACACAACACACACACACACAACAACACACACACACACCACACACACCAATTGATCTCTCCAGTATGAATAAAATAATCAAATACTCGGTTCCTTTCACACGTTAAAGTTATTTTTACATTGAAACGAGACGTGGCACTTTTATCTCTGGTACTGAAACCCATCTGTTTCCTCGGCTCAGCGGTGCGATACATTTCCCTTTGCATGTTCACTGAGCTCAGACAACTGTTTCAAGATCAGTTTGCATCCAATTTGAGAATCCTCCACACACTGTTTTATAATTCTAGTTGAATTAAAAAAAATTAAATGTTCCTCCTTTTAGAAATTGTCAGTGTGTGTTAATTCTAGCGCCCCCTTTGGACAAAGGCGGTAGTTTTTTTCACCACGACAGCTGTTGTTCCAGGGTGAGCGTATGACAAAGGCATTAAGAAAAACTATATAAAAATAGCATTCTTTACACTGATGGTCTCGTTTGCTGTTACATGTAATTTATGATCATCAGAGAAAAATGAGACTGTTCAGAAATATTTAAATTCCTCTGAGCTACTTTAAACACAAACAAAAAATCATTGTAACACAAATTAACTAGACAAGATAAGTTTAACTTTATTCTGTTTTAATATTAAACAATATTATTCCCGTGTGTACCATACGATCTGGAACATTATACAGATGTCAGTTCTTTAAGTAGTTGATTTAGACTTTACTGCCACCCGGTGGTCGAACCAGATCATTTCTAACAGCAGTTAATAACAGCAGTATAAATCATTAAAAATCTCAACTTCTAAAGCACTCACATCAACTAAACTTTCAATAAATCATTCTCAGCACTATTCTGAAGGTTATCACAGAAGGATTTGTTCATATGTTGTAAATTGTCTGATTTATGAGACATTTTCTGTATGTGTATCATAAGACAGACATATGAACAACATATGAAAAATTCCTTTTGTAATGATTTATATAAAAAAAAAGGCTGTATGCAAAACCTGCAAAAATATGATGTAATAAAAAAATGTTTTGGGTGCTTATACTATTCAACTGCAGTCTTTAATTAAGTTAATCTTATGAAAACACTTTTTCCCTGTAATCCTAACAGATCATTTCAGGGCCCGACTGATAAAACTTAAATCCATCCGTTGTCACATTGACAGAGCCTCTGCATGAAAACAAACAGGGGTGAGACAGATATAAAAGCAAGAGGCAAGATCAAGGAGCCATGTTAGGATGAAATAAATAAGTAAAAGTATGTCCCAAGTGTAGAATACTGCATCCTAACTAGATTCCTGTCATGGTCCGATGTAGTATGTAGAATAGAAAAAAGAAAGAGGAGGAGATTTGGAGCGCAGGGCCTCAACTCAATGTTTAGGGCCCATCTGTGCTGCAGTCTCTCAGTCTACAGGGGTGTGTCTGGAGGTTGGACCGATGTGCGAAGCGTTTGCCACAGTGGGAGCAGCCGTACGGTTTCTCCCCGGTGTGCGTGCGCAGGTGCAGGTTGAGGTTTCCCTTCTGCACGAAGCCGCGGCCGCAGTAGGGGCAGGTGTGCGGTTTCTCCCCCGTGTGGGAGCGGATGTGTTGCATCTACGGAACAGGGACCATATCAGACGTTTTTTTTTTTTTTTTTTGTATCAATATATGTATTGGTTTTTCCATTTTTTATTTATTTTTTAAAATTATATTATTTATTATTAAATAATAATATTATATTTTGTTTTAACAAGAGCAAGAACAATAAAAATACAAATATACAAACAATACTGACAAACAAAAACAAATATCAAACGTTAATTTAATAAATATTAATCATTGAGTTCTACCCACTCTAACACACACACATTAGGGCCCGACCGATATATCGGCCGGCCGATTTAATCGGCCGATTATAGCACATCTCCGAAAAATCGGCATCGGCAAAATGGCCGCCGATTTTTTTTTTTTTTTTTTTTTTCAGCAATCATGTTGAACAGCAGCAGCAGGGGTGTTGTAATACATTGGATTAATTCACACTTGACAGTTCCCTCTGACACCAATAGCAGAGTCATTGGTCATCTCTTGACTGTTAATAGTAGTTGATATTACTATAGTTATTATATAGAAGTTATATAGTGCTTTATTGGAGGTCATTCAAAGACACTTTACAACAAACATATAGAAAATCATACTTATAGAAAAAGAAAACCAAATACAGACAAATTAAAGATAAGGTTTGGAGTGGAGTCCGGTGTAATTATGCTTTCTTAAAGAGGTGAGTTTTGAGTTGACTTTTGAATGAGTTTATTTAGTCTGAGATGCTGATGTTTGGAGGGAGGGAGTTCCAGAGGGTTGGGTGCAGTTACATAAAATGCTTAATGTCTGAGTTTAAAAATGTGTCATGACACTTTAGACATATTTGTAACACTTTATTTTTTTTTAGATAATGCATATTTCAATAAATAAAAAGTTCCTGTACCCCTATTGACAGTAACAAGTATTTATATATATTTAAGGGTTCAAAAAAGTAAATTTTTTCAATATATATTTATGGGATTAAAAAAAATAAAAAATCGGCCGATTTAATCGTTATCGTAATTTTTCTCAGAAAATAATCAGCATCGGCACCCAAAAATCAATATCGGTCGGGCCCTAACACACACACACACACACACACACACACACACACACACACGCACACTCTCTCACACACACACGCACACTCTCTCACACACACACGCACACTCTCTCTCTCACTCTCCCTCTCACAAACACACACACACAAACAGTTTAACAATGGTGCAACATTTTTCCGAAAGGCACCTGTTTTGGAAATCATCAAAATACAAGTAAAAGCACTATTACAAACTTGTCTCACCAGCGTTGATCGCTCTATGAAGCTCTTCCCACACGTGGTGCATGCGTGTGGTTTCTCCCCGGAGTGGATCTTCATGTGAGCGAGCAGGTTAGTCCTCAGTGAGAAGGCTTTACCACACACAGCACAACACACCGGCCCACTCTCTCTCTCCCTGTGTGTTTAAAGCCAAGACAAAGTGTTATTGTAAAGATCATTAAAAGGTGCTACGAGGAACTTTTAAATTTTCTGAAACAGTCTAATCTTTCTCTCTGATGATCATAAATTACATGTAACAGCAAACGAGACCATCAGTGCAAAGAATGCTTTTTTTATATAGTTTTTCTTAATGATTTTGTCATGGGTATACGCTCACCCAGGAACAACAGCTGGCGTGGTAAAAACACTACGCTTTTTAAGGGGGTGCAAGAATTAACACCTTTAAAACAACCTCAGTTGACCAAAGTGCTTGTATTAAAAGCCAGTGCAAAGAGGTGAGTTTTAAGCAAGGACACACACACAAGCACTCACACTCAATCGGAAAACAAAAATTACGTTTCTTTCCGACCCACTGTGCAATAAGAACAAAAGCATAAAATAAAATAATATAAAATAAGTAATATAGTATATATAAATATACAACAAATAAATTCCAAATAGTGCAATAAAAAAATGTAAGGCATTAACCAAACGGCATAGAAACAGTGAATAAACTGCACCTGTGGCGTCTCAGGTGTCGTTTCATGCTGTGTGTGAGCTCCATGTGTTTCCCACACACGGCGCAGTCTGTGGGGTGAGCGGCCGAGTGGCTCAGCAGAGACATGGAAGAGTCGAAGGACTCGGAACAAACTTTACAACTAGACGCTGCAGACGGAGAGGGAGGCTGAGGACACAGAGACAGAAACAGAATACGTGATTAGAGATGGAGAGAGCTGTCTGTCTATTAATGTGTCTGTCTGTCTGTCTGTCTGTCTGTCTGTATCTGTCTGTCTGTCTGTCTGTCAGTCTGTTGTTCTGTCTGTCTACTTTTCTACCTGTCTGTCTGTCTATCTATCTATCTACTGTATCTGTCTGTCTGTCTATCAATGTGTCTGTCTGTCTATCTGTGTATCTATCTTATCTATCTACTGTATCTGTCTGTCTATATCTGTCCATCTATCTATCTATCTATCTATCTATCTATAATTTTTCTCACTTTTCCTCTGGTGATCATACAAGACATGTAACAGCAAACAAGACCATCGGTGCCAAAGAATGCTATTTTTATATAGTTTTTCTTAATGCCTTTGTCATGGGTATATACGCTCACCCAGGAACAACAGCTTGGCGTGGTAAAAACACTACCGCTGTTGTCCAAAGGGGGGCGCTAGAATTAACACACACTGAAAGTTCCACGAAGAAGCTTCAAACAAAAGATAAATGAAAAACACAAACTCTGGAAGATGTGATTCACTTTTTATTTAAAAAAACATTTACATGACATAAAAAAAAATTACTTTAAAACGTGTGAACAAAACTGTGGGTTGGGAATGAGGCATTATTGCAGCTTTGCCATGTTGGCATCGATGCAACTGTCAGAATGTCCACGACAACATCTACCATGCCGGGCCCCAGACCATGGCTCAGGTTGGCGAACACATGCCCATTCCTGTGCACCTCTTTGGCCAAATGTTGCAACTGGTTTCTGTGGAGGAGAAATTGAAAATGTAAATGGTAAATGGACTCCACTTATAAAGCTCTTTTCCCTGGTTCTTCACAGACCCAAAAGCGCTTTACATTGTTTTGTACACATTCACCCATTCACACACACATTCATTCATACACCGATAGCAGCAGCAGCTACCACGCAGGGTGCAAGCTAACTATCAGGAGACATTTAGGGTTCAGTGTCTCTTTGCCCAGACACACACACCCACACACACACACACACACAGACACACAGACACAGACACAACACACAGACACACACACAGACACAGACACAGACACAGACACAGACACAAACACACAGAACACACACACTCACTTTAACTCTGTGGCCTTTCCTGCTGCCAGACTTGTGTCACTGGGCAGAGGCATGGTCACCGCCTCGTGATGAATGCCTTTAGAGGCAAGAACACCGACTGAGTGGCAGAGCTCCTTTGCTTCAGCTTGAATAACAAAAAGGTAAAACAGAAAATACATTTGATAAGAACGAACACAGCTTTCGATACACTGTTAAGTTTTAAAAGTTTACCCTGCGTTCCAATCCCCATACTATCTACTACTTAGTATAAAGATTTAGAATGGCCCAATTCTTGTGGCCAGATTTAGGATGGTTAGAAATAATACTACATCCGGCCAAGATTTTTAGTGTTGAAATCAGCATGCTATTTGGGCGATTCTGACCCACACTAGAAGTGACGTCACATCGACGGAGCCTCCATATGAAAACAAACGGGGATGCGACGGATATAAAAGCAAGAGGCAAGATCAAGGCGCAATGTTATGATGGAATAAATAAGTCAAAGTATGTCCAAAGTGTAGCATACTGCATCCTAACTACTAGATTCTTTTTATGGTCAGATGTAGTATGTAGAATAGAGAGAAGAAAGAGGAGGAGAGAGAGAAGAAAGAGGAGGAGAGAGAAAAGAAAGAGGAGGAGATTTAGAACGCAGGGAAAGTTTATTGTCAAACTGTTTCTGATTAATCGTTACCCTCTGTGAGCCGGCTGCACAGCGACGTAACCTGGGTAACCGGGCCCGGGGACACGCCCACTTTCTTCAGCTCCTCCCTCAGTCGTCCCTTCTCGTTCTTATTGGTTCTCAGCAGTGACATCATAGTGTTGATGGACATGGACTCTGGGGGGGCGGTCCTCCTCTTCAGCTCCTCCACAGACACAGGGAATCTTCACACAGATTAAAAAATAAAAAAAATAAAAAAATATGTGATATATAAAGAAAAAAGAAATCACATTATATGCTAGTTATTTGTTGTTATGTAATTTAATTATTCTTTACCTTATTACTCAAGATTTAATTGAGGATGTAGGGTACTTATCAAGATTAAAATTAAATAATACCTTTCATTCTTTAACAAATTCAATTTATCTTAAATCTGCAAACTCTACCTGTAACTGTTTTAATGAGGCTGTATTGTCCTTTCACACATTTCATTTTAATAGCAGCCATTCTACATCGCTGTCTAAATGTTTTAAATTTTTTTTTTCTTTCTTCTCTTTAGCAGCTTGTTGTGTATTTGATGTATTTGCATTGTGTATGTACCGCCATTTGTTTTCCTCGACATGATTGCAAATGAGGGTCACACACACACACACACACACACACACACACACACACACACGCACACACCACACACACACACACACACACACACACACACACACACACACACACACACACACACACACACACACACACACACACACACACAGACCACTCAATTGATGAAACATTTCGAGTATAAATAAAGTTAAATGAAATATAATGAAAAAATGTAAGAACAGAGGAATGCTTTTGTTGTCATGAAACGAGATGTGATCTTCTTGCTAAGAAGAATTTAGCCTTAACATTGATCCTCTCACCTGTACGCGACCTTTCCAACGCCGGCCTTGAGCAGACTGAGAACACATCTGAACGGGTCTTCAGTCTCCTGCTGAGCTGGGGGCTGCAGGGCCGGGGCAGTGCTGGAAATGTAGATAGTCGCGAAGTTTTCGGAGTCCCTTGACGGTAAAAAAAATCAAATCAAGATGAATAGCTGGAAGTAACTAGACATTAATTTTGGTAAAAGTATGGATAGATGGATGAACATATATGGTCGATGAATGGATGAATTAATTGATGGTGCATAGTACACATGGGTGGAAGAAGGGAGAGAGAAATAATTAAGAAATGGTGAGTTAGATTAAAAGAATACTTCACCAAACGGAACCGGCGTTTATCAATATAAAATCGTTATTATAATATAATGAATGAGGTTTTTTCTTCCCTCAGTCTTCCCTTGGCCCAGCTGTCCTCTTAATCCTAACCCTACATTTTACCATGTGTGACATCACACATGGGAGAATGTAGGGTGAGACAGTGAGACCATAAAACACTATTTCTGTCTTTTCTCAGGCTAGGATGAAACGATTTCTAAAATGTTGCACCTTTATACTACATAGGATGTCAGAGTTCAATACCCTTCATATTCCCACCAGTGGAGTATAGGTCTTTAATATAGTGTTGAATAAATTGTCAAAAAAGAGATATTATTGAAGGACCCCCCCCCACCCCAACCCCTGCCCTGTGACCAAGATATAATATGATATATGTGCCCCTGTTTCAATAAGCAGAATTGCTGACTTACTTTCATTTGAATCCACCACCCTCTTGATTTCATTCCTATAAGAACATTACAAGGTTTGGATTAGTCTAATTCTGTCATTATATGTGAGTGATAATGGAATAGACATTTATTTGATGGAAATACCAAAGAACAAAGCATTATGAAACATGGTTATACATTTACCCTCATGAACACAAGTACCACAACACATAAAGGGACTTTGAAAATGGTAAATTTAGAATGACAAAAGCATATACTCAGGTTAACTCTTACTTCTTGTCACCACAGGCATCTTACCAGAGTGGAAATAGACCTACATAATGAAAGCACAGTGTTATTAGACCTACATAATGAAACAGTGTTATTAGACCTACATAATGAACAGTGTTATTAGACCTACATAATGACAAGCACAGTGTTATTAGACCTACATAATGAACACAGTGTTATTAGACCTACATAATGAACAGTGTTATTAGACCTACATAATGAACACAGTGTTATTAGACCTACATAATGAACGGTGTTATTAGACCTACATAATGAAAGAACAGTGTTATTAGACCTACATAATGAACAGTGTTATTAGACCTACATAATGAACAGTGTTATTAGACCTACATAATGAACAGTGTTATTAGACCTACATAATGAACAGTGTTATTAGACCTACATAATGAACAGTGTTATTAGACCTACATACTGAACACAGTGTTATTAGACCTACATAATGAAAGAGCAACAGTGTTATTAGACCTACTACATAATGAAGAGCACAGTGTTATTAGACCTACCACATAATGAAAGAGCACAGTGTTAGCAATAATACAGTTCAATACTAAACAAGTAAAGTATGAGCCTCAGTTATCCATCAACAACTGGTCAATCATGAATAGTTCCAACATTACTATGCAACAAATACAAATCAAAAATCAGTTTATTAATAGTATAGCCCAATTTTCACATAATAGACATTTGCCTACAGTGGGCTTTAATTTATACAGTAAGACACCATTATTATCTATCTATCTATCACTCTATCTATCTATCTATCTATCTATCTATCATTTATCTATCATCCCTCTGCCCTTACCACTTACTTGAAAAATCTCCAGGTAAAAAACAATACCGTATTTTCCGACATATAAGCCGCACTTGACCTATAATGACCCAGTGTTATAAGTATTAATTACCATTGTAAAGTTCGTGCACAGAGGGATTGTAGGACAAAGAGATGGCTGTTTGAGGAAGCTCCCATTTATTAACATTTTAACAAACAAGTTGCATATTTGCATAACGTACTAAGTGTTACCATTTAGTGCAATAGCTACTAGGGATGGGCACGAGTGTTTTCGCTACTCGTGTGATCGCTTGCATTCCTCGAGGATCAATCGATTCCTCGTTAAACTTTTTTCTATTTTTAGAACGCAACGCATCTGTCTGCAGAACAACGGTTCACCGCAATAAAGCGCTCAATGCTTATGTCAAACAGTCACAGTTACCATATGATATTAAGGATTTTTTTCCACAAGTTTAAAACACATTTTCCTCACTGCAAGTAATTAAATAGACGGGCCACAATTTAAAACGATCAGTAGGTCTGCGATGGGGAGAAAAAAAGAGAAAAAAAGCATGGGCTGTAGTTGTAACAAAAAAAAATAGCCTAAGTCACCATTTAAAATAAGAAGGGCAGCAGATAATATAAAAGATTGTCCTACAATTTAAATACATATAAATAACTCACCAAAGCAGATAGTTGTAATATCCAACCGCGTAATACTCACTCCGTGTCCGTGAATAATTACCGCGACTAATTCCTCATTAACGGAAACGTTACACCGGTCGGTTTTTGAATCTTATCCCCATATTCCCTATTGAAGGCTTCTTAACTGTTGTTGGCTCGGAGCGAATGTGTCTGAAGTAAGCCTTGCTTCTTCTTTTCTTTCCAAGCGGAGAGCACCTTGCATGCTCACCTGGAGTCTACTCATTACTAACTGAGAGTAACAGGTGTCATCTCCCCTTTTTATAAACGTAACTTTATCATCTGCTTTGAAATGATTGGACAGTTATATTCCTGACAATGTTCTGGAGAAAGGAGAGACCGTGTTCAGCTCCGCGGTGCTGTGGAGAACACAGGCTGCGCCGCGGTGGAACGGAGGTGGCAGTTATTTGCAGTTGATGTTTGACACAACGCTCAGTTTATTGCACTTGTATCAAAATATTAATTTTTTTTAAACTTTATTTTATCCGTTTTGTGCCGTTTTGTACACTATATAACATTTTAAAATAGGGCGGGCCCGCCGGCCTAAAGGCTACAGACACTAAAAAAAAAAAATATATATATATATATATATATATATATTTTCCTCATCCACCAATCGAGTTCATTTGAAACGAGGAGTACTCGAGTACTCGATTACTAACGCCCATCCCTAGTAGCTACAGAACATATACTGTGCTGTGTAATAACAGGGTCGAAAAATGGGGAAAAAGTCGCGGCTTATTGTCCGAAAACTACGGTAAATAAAAATTGTGTTTTCTATTCTCGGATCTCCTTCTTTCTTGAGACCGTCCTCAATGGACTTCATCCGATGTGTCTCCATACCTGAGCAGGAGGAAATAGAACAGACATTATACATAGCACACGTACACACACACTCCTTATCCTGACAAGTCAAAATACTGTGAGTGTCCAAAATATCTCCTCACCTCAGGCGTCCAGCTCGCAGAAGGTGAAATCTAGCAGCAGGCCTGTGATTGGCTGAAACTGTTGGAGGCGGGGAGAGCCTACCAGGCAGCGCTGTCTTTACGGCTCCGTTGGGGGGACATCTCTCTATCTACTATCTATCTATCTATCTATCTATCTATCTATCTATCTATCTATCTATCTATCCATCCATCCATCCATCCATCCATCCATCCATCCATCCATCCATCCATCCATCCATCCATCCATCCATCATCCTAAAAGGTGGAGTCAGTGATTCTGGAGAACGCTTGTTGTCAAAGTCAGTGAATATCTCCTGATGATCTGCTACCTGTCTGTACTGTGTGTGAGCTGGAACATAGATCCAGTGTTAAGGCTCAGTTATGCTCCAATTCCGTGCGTAAAAAGAGACGTACGTTTACAACGTTATATCCGTCACTGCCCTCATACTTCCATGCGTCCTTTATGTTGGAATCGACATTTAATCAAATCAACCATTAGTGGGCAGCAGCGCCGCTCAGAGTAAAAAGTTACTCAAATATGAAGAAGAAGAGTCAAACAGTGAATTAACTGGATTAAATATTTTATAATAGATCCATGGAAGAAACAGCTTTAGCGATATAGGCCACTACCGTAGCGATGGAAGAGGCTAAACTAGAGGCTGTGTTATAGACAGCGGGGGTCTGTGAGGACATTAATCACAACATGTCAACAAACTAGTCTCGCACGGACCTCCGGCACTTCTCTATTGCTGCGTCTAGCTGACAGCCTGCCGTCTAGCTGACATCTTCCCCTGCGATCCCGTCATGCTGCTCTGTTGAGTGTCTGTCCTGTGCCCGCCGTGAACTTCATAGATAGATAAATTTATGTCATTTCGTACCAACTCACAAAAACCTCTCCTCAAAAGTTAAGACATTTTCTAAAGTATTATGTCTTTCGTTTGTGTTTGTAAACAATGTACAGTAAGTGAAAGTGAACTGTTGGCTGTGCGCCCCCTGTGATCTCCGGTAGTAATGCTCCGTTCTGTCCGTTTGGTACGCATCCACAAGCTTGCAGGAGACGTGCAGAAATACGGACGTAATGTACGCAGAGTACGGACAGAAGGCTCCGTCCGTATCCGTATGCGTATGTAACGTAGAGCATAAATGAGCCTTTAATAGAATGAGAGATATTCACCTTTAAGGAGCTGTGTCCCTGTGCGTCTCCGTCTGTCTCCGCTGGTGTCCACGCTTCAACAGGGTTTTTCCAGTATTCCCCGTTGTCTTCAATAAAGTTCTGCACAATTAATGGGGAAAAAAATTAAAATCGCAAAATGAATAATTGATATTTTGCAAGTCACAAGAAAGTGCAATATTTGTTATAGGTTAAAAATCAAAATCAGTTTTATTTGTATAGCCCAAAATCACAAATACATTTGTCTCAGTGGGCTTTACATTCCATACAATATGATACAATAAGACACCCTGCCCTTACACGCTTAGCTCGGCTGAGAAAAAACTCCCAGTAAAAACCCTTTACCGGGAATAAAAAAAAATTCTATAATATTTGTGTGTGAGTTTTAATAACCTTCTTGTTGAAATCAGTGAATATCTCCTCATGATCAAGTGTGTTGAAAAAGACAGTCCAGTGTTAATACACAGCCTAGGCTCTGTAAACTGGTATGTAAACACAGGAGGCCTAACATAGCAAGAAACATACTGTACCAGTTTACAGAGTCTAGGCTGTGGATTTCAGGGCACACACAGAGTACAGACAGGTAGCGGATCGTGAGGAGATATTCACTGATCAGTCACAACAATTGCAAATTAGATGATTTTTAAGTGTGTGTGTGGTGTGTGTTCTTCTCGTGCTGTGTTGTGTGTGTTTGTGTGTGTGTTATCTCTGTGTGTGTGTGTGTCTGACTCTGTGTGTGTGTGTGTGTATCTCTCAGTGTGTGTTGTGTGTATATCTGTTTGTGTTGTGTGTGTGTGTATCTCTCTCAGTGTGTGTGTGTTATATCTCTTAGTGTGTGTGTGTGTGTGTTATCTCTCAGTGTGTGTGTATATCTCTCTCAGTGTGTGTGTTGTGTGTGTGTTATCTCTCTCAGTGTGTGTGTCTCAGTGTGTGTGTTTTGTCTCTCTCAGTGTGTGTGTCTCAGTGTGTGTATATCTCTCTCAGTGTGTGTGTCTCAGTGTGTGTATCTCTCTCAGTGTGTGTGTGTGTGTATCTCTCTCAGTGTGTGTGTGTGTGTGTGTGTGTGTGTCTCTCTCAGTGTGTGTCTTACTTCATCTCCCGAGCCGTCAGTGAGCGGTCGTCCGTCTGCCTCTGGTTCAGAATCCGCTTCAGTTTTAATGTGAAACGCTGCGGTGTCTTCCATAGTGTGTGTGTGTGTGTCCTCCATAGTGTGTGTGTGTGTGTCTTCCATAGTGTGTGTGTGTGTGTCATCCATAGAGTGTGTGTGTGTGTCATCCATAGAGTGTGTGTGTGTGTCGTCCATAAAGTGTGTGTGTGTGTCTTCCAAAGTGTGTGCGTGTGTTGGGTCAATAGAGTGTGTGTGTTTCTCTTCCATAAAGTGTGTGTGTCGTGTGTCTTCAGTTCTCTGTGTGTACGTGTCTTCAATAGTGTGTGTGTATGTGTCGTCCATAGCGTGTGGGGTCAATAGAGCGTGTGTGTTTCTCTTCCTTAGTGTGTGTGTGTGTCGTGTCCATTCCGCCGCTCTGCTCTGATTGGTCCTTCACCGATGACTCATCAGTGGAGGGTTTGACCCACGTCTGAATAGGTTCTGGAGACATAAAAAAACATTTTGCTTCAAAACACAAGATTAGAAATGTAGTTAAAATGTATAATATATATAGGCGTGTGTGTGTGTGTGTGTGTGTGTGGTAAATGGTAAATGGACTTATATAGCGCTTTATCTCCGTTATTCACAGACCCAAAGCGCTTTACATTGTTTTGTACACATTCACCCAGTCACACACACATTCATACACCGATAGCAGCAGCTACCACGCAGGGTAGGCTTAGCACTAGGGTGCTAAGTTAACTAAGCTAACTATCGGGAGCAATTCGGGGTTCAGTGTCTTGCCCAGGGACACTTCGACATGTGGCGGGGAACGGGGATCGAACCTCCGACCCTGCACACCAGAGGCGAACTCCCTACCCACTTCGCCACTGCCGCCCCGTGTGTGTGTGTGTGTGTGTGTGTGTGTGTGTGTGTGTGTGTGTGTGTGTGTGTGTGTGTGTGTGTGTGTGTGTGTGTGTGCATGCTTGCGTGAGTGTGTGTGTGTGTGTGTGTACAGGCAAAGCATCAAGGTGTATTGAACCATAGGCTACCAACCTTGGTCCTCATTTCTTCCAGTCTGTCTGTCTGTCTGTCTGTCTGTCTGTCTGTGAGTGTGTGATGGTGGAGTGAGTGAGTGAGTGAGTGGTGGTGAGTGAAAGTCAGTCTGTGAGTGTGTGTGTGTGTGTGTGTGTGGTTTATTGAACCGTAGACCACCAACCTTGGCCCCTCATTTCCTGCAGCTGTAGCCGCTGAAGCTCGATCATTTCCCGGTAGCGAACCACCGTCTGACCGAAGACACCCAGGATTTCATCCACCGCCGCGGCCATTCGCTCCGTGACCACCGTCCTGAGGGTCTCCATCTCAGGCAGCGCGGCCGAGAAACACGCACCTTCTCTGGGGAGGAACAGCAGGCTCTCCGCTGACATGCTGGTTCTCTCACCGATGGATATTATGAGGTAAAAGCTTCAGATTTCTAACAATATTCAATTAGATTTCACCATCAAAATCACAGACAGTGAGAACAGAGGCGGGGGAAGACCAACGGTTACGTCCAGGAATTAAATAAAGCCGGGGGGAAACAACGTCCGCCACACAAAGGTTCCGCTCCAATGATAATACTGGCATAGACAAAAAAAAGTTCTATTTTCATTAAAAAACAAGTTAACCTATTTAATAGCTATTTCATTTCACTTATTGTCAAATTATACACCGCACGTGTCAAAGTACAAACAAAAGACCACAGTGTTGCAATAAAGTTAAATAGGCTACATAATCGCTCATAAAAAAGAATTTATCATAGCCTGTGATTCTGTCTAGTCATATTACACATTAAAGTTAAAAGCACGACTAATATTTAACATGACAGTGACCATAGTACATATCTAATGTATGTTATGTCTATATCTTTCATAATATTTAAACATTAGAATCAAGTTAAAAGTACACATAATTGCATAAAATAAACAATGCTAGTTTAACTACATATAGTCCACTGCTCCCCGACGCTTTGTATGTAGCCTACTGTTGGACATTTAAAATAAAAAAATAAAACTCATACTTTTTTTTCTCTCCATGCATTGTGATTTTTCTGCTCCTTTTGATTGGTGTTGGAAATTATCTTTTTAATTTGTTATGTTCTATCCCATATTTATATATATTTTTTTTGTATAGCTCGTTTTAATGTAAAAACACTTGCCTTGTCAAAAAAAAAAAAAAAAAAAAAAAAACTTGCCTTGCCTCGTCACTCCTATCCAGTTGGTGGCAGTAACTCCACGTGCCTTGTCCCAAAAGTTCACCAGTGGAACTTCAGTGCGCATGCGTGACCAGTGAATCCTCAGTGCGCATGCGTACAGCCTCGACTGGACGTCACGTGAGTCTGTTTTCTGGTAGTAAACAACAATCGGAGCTCCCGTCGTAAAGTTCTCTTCAATTCTTCAATTCTTCAATTCTTCAGACACACACACACACACACACCACACACACACACGCACACACGCACACACACACACACACACACACACACACACTAAACAACGACGACCCCTCTTCTCTCCAACATGAGCGGTAAGATCGAGCTGTTGCGGCGGCTCATCAACCAGCGTCTGACGGAAGCCGCGGAGGAAATCTTCGGTGTTTTCGGGAGAACTGTGGCCGAGTTAGAGGACGAGATCTCCCGATACAAGCTGGAGACGGACCGCCACCGCAGACTGCTGCAGCTGCGGGTGAAGCCCCAGGTCTGTGTGCGACTACAACAGGGTTCAGGTGAGAGAGACAGAGTAAAGTTATGGATCTGTGTGTGTGTGTGTGGTGTGTGTGTGTGTGTGTGTGTGTGTGTGTGTGTGTGTGTGTGTGTGTGTGTGTGTGTGTGTGTGTGTGTGCTTTGCATGCATTAATAGGGTAAAATGTTTTAATTTAAACAGTAGATATCATCACGAAACTTTGCCATTTGATTACTGACATTATAGAAATATTTGAAGAAATATGCAAATGTAGCAATATCTAACTGATTACATTGACTTCTCTTTAAAAGCCAAAAATCTAGATGTTGGGTAAAGCCAGAGGTTCAACATATTAATGTAGAAGTTTTAAACAGCTTAGTGACAACTGAGAGACATTTTAACGTACAAAAGCAGCTCCATATTCCTGTTCCAACATACACTCACTCACTCACTCACTCACTCACTCACTCACTCACTCACTCACTCACTCACTCACTCACTCACTCACTCACACACACACACACACACACACACACACACACACACACACACACACACACACACACACACACACACACACACACACACACACACACACACACACACACACACACACACACACACACGTCATTCTCTAGATTCGTACAAAGACACTTCCTGACTTTTCTCTCTCTGTGTGTGATTGGCAGCTGTGTCTGAGGAACAGGACTGGAGTTCCGGTCAGGATCTGGAGCAGATTAAAACTACACACATTAAAAAAGAAGAAGAAGAAGAAGAAGAAGAAGAGGAGGTGTGGCCTAATCAACAGGAAACGCATCACAACCAACAACAGGATAACAACCACTTCCTGTTGTTCCAGAGCAGCAATGGCGGAGGTACAGGTGTGAATCTTTTTTTATCTTGTATTTTTAAGATAATTTTCTTTATGCTTTAATAGTTTATAGAGACAGAGTCGGGAATGACATGCAGAGAACGACCCGGGCTGGATTCTAACCCGGGTCTGCTGTGAAGAGGACAGACAGACAGACAGACAGACAGACAGACAGACAGACAGACAGACAGACAGAGAACGACCCGGGCTGGATTCTAACAATGCGTGCCTGTAGCCTAGGTCTACACATAAAAACAAAATGACCATAAACAACCTTGAACCTGGCTCCGTATAACGTTGATCTTCCCTTCACCTCCAGCTGGCGTTGGTGATGTAATAAAGGAACCGATCGATGACCTCATGATTTCACCTCTGTCGGAGGATTGTGACCCAGGCCCGTCGCCGCTCCACTCCGGCCCAGAACGGGAGCCCGCGGCGGGGGACAGACGGCTGGACGGAGCCGGTCCCTCCGCGGTGGTGGACTCTTACATCTGCACCATATGCGGTCGGGCCTTCGCTCAGCGCGGACACTGGGCCAAGCACGTCCAGGTGAAATACCAATACTGTGGGGTTTCTTTGGGGGCATTTTCAAGCTTTATTAGACAGTAAAAGGTTGAAATGGGGAGACAGAGAGAGAGAGAGAGAGAGAGAGAGAGAGAGAGAGAGAGAGAGAGAGAGAGAGGGGGGGGGGGGGATGACCTGCAGTAAAGGTCCACGGGTCGGATTTGAACCTGCGACCACTGCAACGAAGGCCTGAGCCAATATAATAAAAACTGCTATGTTAGGCTTTATATATATATAAGGGCTGTCAAAATTAACGCGTTAACGCAGGGTGATTAATTTCTGGAATTATCGGCGTTAATTTTTTTAACGCATTTAACGCATGTGCAGAATGATCCGCCCCGTGCATCCCACCTGCTTTGTACTACAGTCACTCTTAACGTTGGGGGCATATAGTAGCCTGTAAAAAATCAACTGCCGCGGGTGGAGAAACATTGCCCGCTCACAAATGTCTGCAGTTTTCAGAGGTTTTCAGAGGTGTGTGTGAGTAGACATCAACATAACGTCGGCTTCCTGGTACACATGAACAGTCCACAAACGCACGCACGCACGCACACACGCACACACGCACAAACACACACACACCTCGGACTGTAATCAAGGTGTATTCAAGAATGCACAACCTATAGATTCACCAAATAAATGCCATTCTATGGCCTATCCTATATTTGCCCAAAGACATAGTAAAGAGACAGACCAATTGAATTATGGTGTGGTAGGTAGGCCTATATATTTTAGTTTGATTTAAATTTATTTCCAGTATTAAAACCATCATTTGGACTTTCACTTAATAAACATACTAATTTTAAATGTAAATATCTACCTTCTGTCCTTTATCTTTCCGTTCATACAACAATATACAGAGAAAATTCAAATTTTTCGGGCATATTTCGAATGGTAAAATTAATCGTGATTAATCCACAGAATCCTGTGATTAATCTGATTACAAATTTTAATCGTTTGACACCCCTAATATATATATTTTTATTTTATTTTTTTTCCTTTATGCATTGTGACTTCTCTGCTCCTCTCCTCGCTCTAGATTCACCGTAAGCGTCCGAGTGATGTAGCCGGAGACAAATCGTTCTCGTGTGACATCTGTGGCAAACGGCTGACGCGCTTCGACGGCTACCTGAAGCACCTGAGGATCCACACGGGGGAGAAACCGTACAGCTGCGACGCGTGCGGGCGCAGATTCAGCGACAACTCAAACTACAAGCGGCACATACGCACACACACGGCACAGGGAACGCCACAGAGCTGAGAGCAGGGGGCAAAGATAATATTTAAGATATGTTTTTTGGTATTTTTCCATGCTTTATTCGACAATTTTTTTGGAGAGACAGAGATGAAATGTGTCAGAGAGGAGAATGACATGCTGAGAACGACCCGGGCTGGATTCTAACCCGGGTCTGCTGTGAAGAGGACAGACAGACAGACAGATAGAGACGGGGAATGACAGTGCAGAGAACGACACAGACAGAAAGAGGGGAAGACATGCAAGAACGACCCGCTGGATTCTAACCCGGGTCAGCTGTGAAGAGGACTGAGACTCTATGGAGGGGGAGGGGGAGAGACACAGTCACAATTTTTTGTTTATGTTCAACAATTTCAAAATGCATTCTCCTTCATGCATGGAAGAGTTTTAGGGTCACGGGGAATGTAAGAGTATAAATGACATGTAGAGAATTAAGTTGAAATAGAATATTGTGAATAAATTAAAAACATAGACAATTAAGTCAACAGTTCAACTCAAACTACAAACGGCACATTGGCCACACACACACACACACACACACACACACACACACACACACACACTATGGGACAGAGAGCGCAGCAGAGCTGAGAGTGGGGCAGAGAGTATTGTTTAAGATAGATTTTTGGTATTTTTTCATGCTTTTTCGACAGTTTTTTGGAGAGACAGAGATGAAACAGGGGGGGGGGGGATTAAGTTGACATTTCAAATCCAACGATAAACGGCACATTCTCACACACACACACACGGGACAGAGAACGTGGGAGTGTGGGAGTAAGAGTGACCGTTTTCACACGCGGAAATCAACGCTTTTATAATCATGAATTTTGTATTTATGTTCAAAAATTTCAAATGGTTTTATAACTGGAATTTAAACATCTGAACAACATTCCAACATTGTTTTTTTTATTGTATTACAATATTTTCTGAAATGTTTGAATAAATTTGAAATGTGGAAATGTATCAAATCAAATGATTTTAAATGTCCAGTTGTTTTTTTGGAGACCTTGGCTGCAGAGAATTTGATCTATGAAAAAAAACCTTGCTTATTTTACACCAGCAGGTGGCGGCAGAACACTACACTTTAAGCATATTCTACCGTTTTAACTTGACAGGGGTGTGTGTGTGGTGTGTGTGTGTGTGTGTGTGTGTGTGGTGTGTGTGTGTGTGTGTGTGTGTGTGTGTGTGTGTGTGTGTATCACCTTTAAGCTAAAACAAATAGGTAATGGAACTTTTTTTTTTTTTTTTTTTTTTTTTTTTTCCAGCATTTATACAGGTAAATCCCATTGAGACCGAAGACTCTTTTGCAAGGGAGACCTGTTTTCCTTTCCCACGTTACCATTCACACACACATTCATTCACCGATAGCAGGCTAACTATCGACATTCACACGAGGCAAGGTGGGTGAAGTGTCTTGCCCAAGGACACAACAACTATGACACAGGTGGCAGGGGCGGGATCGAACCTCCAACCCTTTGATCATCAGCCGACCCGCTCTACCACCTGAGCCACAGTCGCCCCATAAGGAAAAGGAAAAAGAAGTGATGTCGATTTAAAAGGGACATTTTATTGTTAACATACATTCAGACATGGTGGGGAGTCTGTACTTTTCCTTTTCAGTTTGAGAGGCCGGCTCAGTCAACACGCTGAGAAAGAAACGATACAATAAATAAATAAAATAAAATATATAAATCAGGTTTAAAAGCAGCTTCTTAACGGACTAAAGGGGCACACATGGAAAACAAAACAAACAATTTGAACACCATCAGTTCGTGCACTAAATAAATAAATAAATCTATAATGTAACTGACTTAAAATCATCAAACCAGACATGTTGAATCACGTGCAAATATTCAAATCTTTAAAAATGTGTAGTCGGTGATTCTGGAGAACGCTTGTTGTCAAAATCAGTGAATATCTCCTCATGATCCACTACCTGTGTGTGTGTGTGTGCTAGGAAAAAAAATCATAAACACACACACAGCCTAGGCTCTGTAAAAACGGGCATGTTTCTAGCTATATGTTGCAGCCCCCCTTTTGTTTACATTCTGATTTTGACAAAAAGTGATTTGAACAACAACAAGCGTTCTCCAGAATTGCGGACTACACCTTTAAGACATATTTTAGCTTTTTAAACTGTCAACCAAATCACACCCCCTTCCGGTTTGAGTCGGAAAGATATTTGAATCTTTTTATAAATGTTTTGGAGCTTGTGATGAATTATAAATACAGACGTGATGCCGCTGTATTTTCAGCTTGCAAAGAAACTGGACACAGAGACTAGTCAGCTAGACACTGCAGGAGAGAACAGCCTCTTACAAGAACTGGGGCTATTGACATTTGTGTCTATTTATCTTCCATAACATGTCTTCTTTCATAGGCCCACTAGTATAAATCAAAAGGTCCAACCTGTACATTCAGGTGTTTATTGGACTAAACCTTCTTGTCTGTTTGCGTCTGTTTATTTCTCCTATACAGTACAACCATCTTTAACGGACATTATCATTCGTCAACATTCTTTTTTTTGCAATACTCCGAACCAAAAATCTCAACTTTCTAAAGCACTTACATCAACTAAAACTTTCCATAGTCATTCTTAGCACTATTCTGAAGGTTATTACAGAAGGATTTGTTCATATGTTGTTCACTGTCTGATTTATGAGACATTTTCTTCTTAAAAACATCCCAGAAAATGCATTTTGAAGACCTGTACACACGCTATTCACCTGCAGTGTCTCAGCTAAAGTCTTTTGATCGAGTGAAAACAGCAAAAAGCAAGAAAACGGACTGAGCAAAAACTCCCAGAAAACATAAAGGTTGCGTTCCGAATCTCCTCCTCTTTCTTTTTTCTATTCTACATACTACATCCGACGATAAAAAGAATCTAGTTAGGATGCAGTAGGCATACTATTGGGACATACTTTTACTCTCTTATTTCATCATAACATTGCGCCTTGATCTTGCCTCTTGCTTTTATATCCGTCGCATCCCCGTTTGTTTTCATATGGAGGCTTCGTCGATGTGACGTCACTTCACGTGCGCTCTGGATTGTGGGTCAGAATCACCCAAATAGGATGCAGTTTTCAACACTAACAATCTTGGCCGCATGAAGTAGGACATCCGGG
The DNA here is from genome assembly GCA_026122265.1 of Ammodytes dubius. Lineage (NCBI taxonomy): Eukaryota > Metazoa > Chordata > Actinopteri > Uranoscopiformes > Ammodytidae > Ammodytes > Ammodytes dubius. The sequence goes on along the minus strand of CM047520.1, from coordinate 27,931,486 downwards.
TATACTTCTAACCATCCTAAATCTGGCCACAAGAATCGGGACATCCTAAATCTTCTTTCTGCCGTACTATATAGTAGAAAGTATGCGATTCGGAACGCAACCAAAGTTAGATAATACCAGGAACTGTTCTGGGGTCAGTTATCATGGTAATGGTTAGACTCTCTCGGTCAGTAACGGTGTGTTTTGGGCTGGTTCTGGGTCAGAGGTTATACGTTAGGCACAGGGCCGGTGTATCATAAAGGTATTCATTGTAGGTCATCATACCAACATAATATCAATACGGGGTCAGTTATAGGGCTGTATGTTACTGCTGTTTGTCTAACTTCTGTTGCTATGTTGAATATGTTATTGTTGTCTATGTGTGATTTTACTGGCTATAGTTCAGTGTTGTCTTGTTCTCTCCCTCTCCCCTTTCCCCCCCCAGGAGGTCATTCACCTCCTACCAGGCCATTGTTGCTTAAATAAGACATTGGTTCTTAGCAATTTTTGCCTGTTTAAATAAAGGTTGATGATGATATAGTGGTCAGAATTGGGCAGAGCCTGGGTCAGTTATAGGGCTGTTTTAGGGTCAGTAGTAGTGTGTATTGGGTTGTTATAGGGGTCAGTTATAGGGCTGTTTTAGGGGTCAGTAGTAGTGTGTATTGGGTTGTTATAGGGTCAGTTATAGGGCTGGTTTGGGGGGTCAGTAGTGGTCAGTTATAGGGCAGATCCAGGGTCAGTTTCGAGGCTTTTCACAGCAGCAGGTTGAGGTCTTTGAGCAGAGAGTCCACTTCACAGATCGGAGCTCTCCAGTAGTTGAAGGAGGAAAACTCAGGCAGCACCACCTGGGAGACACACAACATGAGTTTACATTTAGTCTTTGTCATTTTCAAGCTTTATTAGACAGTACAGAGTTGAAATGGGGAGGGAGGGGGGGAGAGACAGAGACAGAGAGAGAGATAGCTTCATTAGACAGTACAGAGTTGAAATGGGGGGGGGGGGGGGAGAGAGAGAGAGAGAGAGAGAGAGAGAGAGAGAGAGAGAGAGAGAGAGAGAGAGAGAGAGAGAGAGAGAGAGAGAGAGAGAATGACCTGCAGTAAAGGTCCACGGGTCGGATTTGAACCCACGACCACTGCAACTAAGGCCGGAGCCAATATGGTACGCGCTCTATCCACTACGCCACCGGAGCGCCCATGTTTTACACAGAATAGAATATGTTTATTTGTCATTGTAACAGATACAAAGAAATTAAGAGCAGTCTTTGTTCTGTGCAAAAACATCACACTGAGGTAGAATACATGAATAAATAAATTAAAACTAAATGTTTTGCTTTCACTCAGAGATTGCGTCATATTGACAGAACAACATTATGCATGTCGGCTGTTTATTTACACAGGACCAAGCAGACACTGTGCCTTAGACAATGGTTGCGTTCCGACTCGCATACTCTTTCTTTTTTCTATTCTACAAACTACATAAAAATAATGTAGTTAGGATGCAGTAGGCATACTATTGGGACATACTTTTACTCTTTTATTTCATCATAACATGGCACCTTGATCTTGCCTCTTGCTTTTATATCCGTCGCATCCCCGTTTGTTTTCATATGGAGGCTTCGTAATAATAATATCGTTTTTCACAGGAAAGGCTCCGACGGAAAACCAGAACACATAATGCCTTGTGACTCCACCATTGTTAAACTGTTTACACACACACACACACACACACACACACACACACAC
>CM047520.1:27924765-27927265 GCA_026122265.1 Ammodytes dubius | reverse complement strand
ACATGTCCAAGTGTCCCTGGGCAAAGAGACACTGAACCCTAAATGTCTCCTGATAGTTAGCTTGCACCCTGCGTGGTAGCTGCTGCTGCTGCTATCGGTGTATGAATGTGTGTGTGAATGGGTGAATGTGGTAAGAAATGTAAAGCGCTTTGGGTCTGTGAAAAACCAGGGAAAAGAGCTTTATAAGTGGAGTCCATTTACCATTCCACATATTAATCACACATATTTATATGCAATTAAGAGTATTTCTATACAGACAATAATATTTAGAAGAAGATTTATATTTAGAAGCACATAGACAGAACTTCTCTTTGCACATACACAAAATAAAAATGTATTTATAGAGAATTTTACACACACAGAAAGGCTGAGGTTGTGTGTGTGTGTGTGTGTGTGTGTGTGTGTGTGTGTAGCTGCTTTTATAAGGTAAGGTACTTAGAGATTAATATATTTAGCTCTATCAATAAATAAACAGCTTTTATTATGATTTATAAATATTTAAACAGTTATTTTTGTGGCTGTAGATCATAATGTGGGTCATCTCCTCAAAATAACCCTCCCCCCTCTCCTCTATGACTCAGCTGGTTTCTAGACACACCACACACACACACACACACACAACAGAGGGAGAGAGAGACTCAGACTGACACACACACACACACACACACACACACACACACACACACACACACACACACACACACACACACACACACACACACACACACACACACACACACACACACACACACACACACACACACACACACACACACACACACACACACACACACACACACACACAGCTGTCATTCTCATCACAGGTCTACTGATCATGTCTTTATAAACAGATGATTTTAAGTCACAATGACACACTCATGTCTGTCTGTCTGTCTGTCTGTCTGTGTGTCTGTCTGTGTCTCTCTCTCCCTCTGTGTGTGTGTGTCTGTGTCTGTAGCTATTGTGCGTGCGCTTCTGTCTGTCTGCCTCCATGTCTGTCTAACTCGCTCTATGTCTGTCTGTCTGTCTGTCTGTCTGTCTCGCTCTATGTCTGTCTGTCTGTCTGTCTGTCTGTCTGTCTGTCTGTCTGTCTGTCACTAATCAAATCATGGATCGTTTCATCGCATCATTTAAGATCTCTCTCTCTATCTCTCTTCTGATTGGTCCTCCGTCTCGTACCAGCCGGGGCGCGAGGCGTTGGCCGGTGATGACGCAGCATCAGAATAAAAAAAAACATCTTACCCCAAGAAATCATGACGTCATTCACGTTCATATGATGTTTTAATGTGAAATATTAAGTAATTGTCGCGTTCTCAAGACGTCAGGGCGTTTTTAAAGGGTTAAAACCACCCTAACCGGCTTATTCTCCGCAGTATATAGGCTGCGCGCGCGTGTGTGTGTGCGTGTCTATGCACAGGCCACAGATATGTCGCTAAATAACAAATAACTAATTAAATAAATGAAATCGAATCAGTTTTTTTTACCGTTAGTTGGTTCCCGGTGAGGCGTTAAATACGTCAGAGTATTTTTCCGTCTTTGTTCTTGAGACGCTGCTGCTGCTTCTCGGCTGCTGCAGGTTGAAAATCACAGATGAGTGTTGCGCATGCGTCAAGCTCACCTGAATGTACAGCACGGCTTCTTCCCCCTAGGGCATGTCAAAATAAGAGCTGGTGTTCGTTTTGTTTTCGACTCAATGGTGATTTGAGAGCGTGTTATTTGTCAGACGTTTATTTTGAAAGAAATCCGAGTTTCCGGTATGTTTTGTGCTGAAAATACGGACACGCACGCGCACGCACGCACACACAGACACACGCACAAACACACACCACGCACGCACGCACACACCGGCAGGTAACTCGATGACTGACCTACAACCAAAATAGACAGAAGTGTTGTGAAATATCGCATATGTATTTTTACATGTTTACACGTTTGGACGTCGCACGTGGAAACGATAAAATCTAGAGAATAAATCTGAATGCTTCAACACAGTGAATCTAATAAGGAGAGGAAAAGTTTCAGATTAAGAAAAATATCTCATAATTTGTCCTAAAAACAGACTAAACACACCCTGCGTTCCAAATCTCATACTCTTTCTCTTTACTACACTACATACTAAAGTACAGAAGAGTTTTAGTCTTTTTACTACACTACATACTAAAGTACAGAAGAGTTTTAGTCTTTTTACTACACTACATACTAAAGTACAGAAGAGTTTTAGTCTTTTTACTACACTACATACTAAAGTACAGAATAGTTTTAGTCTTTTTACTACTCTACATACTAAAGTACAGAAGAGTTTTAGTCTTTTTACTACACTCATTCTAAAGTACAGAAGAGTTTTAGTCTTTTTACTACACTACATACTAAAGTACAGAAGAGTTTTAGTCTTTTTACTACACTACATACTAAAGTACAGAAGAGTTTTAGTCTTTTTACTACACTACATACTAAAGTACAGAAGAGTTTTAGTCTTTTTCCTACACTACATACTAAAGTA
>CM047520.1:27899765-27902265 GCA_026122265.1 Ammodytes dubius | reverse complement strand
ACACACACACACACAGACACACACACACACACACACACACACACACACACACACACACACACACACACACACACACACACACACACACACACACACACACACACACACACACACACACACAACACACAAACACACACACGTCATTGGACTCCAACTACCATGATGCATCACTCCCCCCCTCACTGAGAGATCACAGACTCTAAAGTTTTATATATAAACTCAGACACACAGAAATGTGTTGTAGTAAAAGTTCTTTGTCATATTAATCTGTTTGTTTGACTTTTAATCTGAAATGTTTGAGTGTTTTAAGGGGCACTGTGTAATATGACATCATCAATAAAGTTCTAGAAAGTTCTAGAATGCAACACTCCCTGGGTAACCCCAACCCTTTTGAATAATAACAGAAGCTACAGTGGCCTTCAAGGACAAGAACAATTCTAAATTCTAAACAATGCACCTGATGATATTCCAAAAACATGGATGCCTCCATAAGACTTGCTCTCTCAATGTACACAATTTAATATTAATATTTGTAATTCTCCGCTCAGGAGGATAATTCAGATTATTGGCAGAGGTGATTTTACACCAATGAGGACATATTTATGAATGAGGATATTGATTTTAGCTAATGAATTACTTAAAATGTTACACAGTGTCCCTTTAAACCTGCAGTGTGTAGAATTTTGGGTTTTATTTCCCAGCAGATTTTGTAGAAAGTAATTATAATATCCATAAGTACATTTAATTTAGTGCATAATAGCTGAAAAAAATGTTTTGAATTATTATTTTTTCCCTTAGAAAGGGTCTCATATATGTCCATATTTCTCCATACCTTGGACCAAGGCCTAGTGCCGCCATCTTGAAAGTGTCATAGTTGGAATGTCATCAGGTGCATTGTTTAAAATTTAGAATTGTTCTTGTCCTTGAAGGCCACTGTAGCTTCTGTTATTATTCTAAAGGGTTGGGGTTACCCAGGGAGCGTTGCATTCTAGAACTTTGTTGATGATGTCATATTACACACTGCACCTTTAAAGAGTGTTTTGTTTGATGCTGTGTTTGGCGGGAGCATCAAGTCTCAGTGTTCACCTGCTTCGAGTATTAAAGTTTATCGGAACGTTTCACGCATTTTATTTCACACCCTTCGTTTGTCATTTTTTGGAAAACCTAAAACAAACCCTGCGTTCCAAATCACATACTTTTTCTTTTTCACTACACTACATACTAAAGTACAGAAGAGTTTTAGTCTTTTTACTACACTACATACTAAAGTACAGAAGAGTTTTAGTCTTTTTACTACACTACATACTAAAGTACAGAAGAGTTTTATTTTTTTTTACTACACTACATACTAAAGTACAGAAGAGTTTTAGTCTTTTTACTACACTACATACTAAAGTACAGAAGAGTTTTAGTCTTTTTACTACACTACATACTAAAGTACAGAAGAGTTTTAGTCTTTTTACTACACTACATACTAAAGCACAGAAGAGTTTTGGTCTTTTTACTCTACACTACATACTAAAGTACAGAAGAGTTTTAGTCTTTTTTTACTACACTACATACTAAAGTACAGAAGAGTTTTAGTCTTTTTACTACACTACATACTAAAGTACAGAAGAGTTTTAGTCTTTTTACTACACTACATACTAAAGTACAGAAGAGTTTTAGTCTTTTTACTACACTACATACTAAAGTACAGAAGAGTTTTAGTCTTTTTTACTACACTACATACTAAAGTACAGAAGAGTTTTAGTCTTTTTACTACACTACATACTAAAGTACAGAAGAGTTTTAGTCTTTTTACTACACTACATACAGAAGAGTTTTAGAGCCACACGAGAGAGAAAAAAATCAGAGAAGGAAGATTATTTTTCCATTATGTCAAGAATAAAGACGAATACTCCAAAATGCTATTGGAGTTAGTGGGGCATTTATGTATTTTCAGCATACTACAATTGACGCGCATGTAATGGGACATCCTAAATATTTTCCTGGCATACTAAGTAGTATGGAAGTATGGGGATTGGAACGCAGGGCGAGTTTATTCCATTATTTGCCATTTACACACACACACACACACACACACACACACGCACACACACACACACACACACACACACACACACACACACACACACACACACACACACACACACACACACACACACACACACACACGCACACACACAGGCACACACACAGGCAAAAAGTTCACATCACAAAGTCCAAACTTAGAAGAAAGACACTCTTGTCTAAACCACATCCCCTGTGAGTGATTACCATGGTAACAGCTGACTCACACACACACACAAACACACACACACACCACACACACACAACACACCACACACATCACACACACACACACACACACACACACACACACACACACACACACACACACACACACACACACGCGCACACACACACACACACACACACTCACACACACACACACTCACACACACACACACACACACACACGCGCACACACACACAC
>CM047520.1:27892265-27894765 GCA_026122265.1 Ammodytes dubius | reverse complement strand
TACTCATGGGTATACGCTCACCCAGGAACAACAGCTGGTGTGGTAAAAACACTACTGCTTTTGTCCAAAGGGGGCGCTAGAATTAACACACACTGGAAGTTCCTCAGAGCAACTTAAATGTCTGACCCTAATCCTTCTTGTGAACTCAATGGCTGTATCCCATTCGAGGGGCCGCAGTCTACGAAGGCTGCATTTGAAGACCGATTGCGTCATAGCAGCACGCGAAGGCTGTCCCATTTGGAAGGCTCCTTCATATGCGGCCGAGAAATGCAGCCTTCGTTTCACGGTTTTGAAGGCTGCAACAGATGTATCCTTCGCAGCCCAACATATCCCATGATTCATTGCGTTTTTTTCAGAAATGGCATAAAATAAAATAAAAAATAACAAAACAGCAACGTGTTGCTCCATCTTCTTAACTTTTATCTTCCTTTCTTTTTTTCTTGTACTTCTTTTTCTTTTTTCCTCCGTTGACAGGGCTGTCTCCGTTGGCAGCAATCAGGGTTGCTAGGCAGCACAGGAGCGGCGAGTCGTCACGCAAGGTAACGGGCTTGTTACGTAAACCGGAAATGCTCGTAAACGGAGACCTGCGGAGACCGTCTCGTTTAACAACGCTCGTTCGGCCTTCGAATCGGCCTTCACGGGCTATAGCCTTCATAGACCGCGTAGACCCCTCGAATGGGATACAGCTAATATCTCCTGAACGCTTTTCTTCAGACTTTGCACTAATGTCTCTCTCTCTCTCTCTCCCTCTCTCTCTCTCTCTCTCTCTCTCTCTCTCTCTCCCTCTCTCTCTCTCTCTTCTCTCTCTCTCTCTCTCTCTCTCTCTCTCTCCCCTCTCTGACTCAAAGATGAACTGAGTAGATTTTGGAGGTCAAAGGTCAAAGGTTACTGTGACCTTCCATAGTGTGAGGTCTCAGTGACCTTGTACCATATTGTATCTTCTCAGGAGCTTTACCTTCTTTAAAGCATCGACTACCAACACTGGACTTTCACCTTAAATACTGTGAGCAAAGTAGGTTCTCTTTTGGTTCTTATCGCGACACCAATGTGAAAAAACAGCAGGAAAACAAGGCACACACACATACACTCACACACACAAACACACACACACACTGAAACACACACACACACACACACACACACACACACACACACACACACACACACACACACACACACACACACACACACACACACACACACACACACACACACACACACACACACACATATTGAAACACACACTGCGGTCTGTGTTCCTGTTTATAGAGTTTCCTTAGCAGCTACCTCACTTCCTTCCTGTCAAGCTCCATTTCCTGAGCAGCCGATGGGTTAAAACAGGCCACACACACACAAACACACACACACACACACACACACACACACACAGTCTCTCTCTCTCACACACACAAACACACACACACACACACACACACACACACACACACACACACACACACACACACACACACACACACACACAGTTCTCTCTCTCTCACACACACACACACACACACAGTCTCTCTCTCTCACACAACACACACACACACACACACACACACACACACAGTCTCTCTCTCTCACACACACAGTCTCTCTCTCTCTCTCCACACACAGACATGCACTCACACACACACACACACACAGTCTCTCTCTCACACACACACACACTCATAAAGGGCACAGTGTTTCCTCTCACACACACATATTAAAGGTGTTCAAAGGTAAACACTCACAGGCCTTTCACAAACTCTTTTTTTCTTTTGCGCAAATTATAAATAAACATTTTAAACTAAACGTGTCTTAAGGTAAATATTAAACATTTACCATGCCTCGTTAAAAGTCACCTCTTCCCCATTCTGATGCTCGGTTTGAACATCAACAAGTCATGTCTAAATGCATTGAGTTGGTGCCATGTGATTGGCTGATTAGATTTTTGTTTTTATAAGCCATTGAACAGGTGTACCTAATAAAGTATATACATAGATATACATATAGAAATAGATACATAGATATACATATAGAAATAGATACATAGAATTACATATAGAAATAGATACATAGATATACATATAGAAATAGATACATAGAATTACATATAGAAATAGAGATATAGATATTTAGATATTTCCAGATCAAGTCCCATCCCCAAAATATCTTTCCCTCTACAACTTCAAAGTAACATTTTGTCTCTAAATTTTAATGAAAGATTTTTAATAATAATAATAATTGATAGGTTTTATATAGCGCTTCATTGCCTAGGCACTCAAAGACGCTTTACAGAGTTCCTGGTTCAATTTGTTCACACACAGTCACACACAGTTTTTATCAGAGAGATTAAATAAGGAACATTGTCAGACAGAAAACAGCAGGTACAAAGTTAAGTCACTTAATTTTATTATTCAACGGAAACATTGAAACAGAAAAAAAAATCCCAAATCTGAAGCAACATGACAAAAACAATCTTTTACAGAGACAGTCACTAAAACCTTTTACCGTC
>CM047520.1:27870545-27875849 GCA_026122265.1 Ammodytes dubius | reverse complement strand
GTAGCTTCTGTTGTTATTCGAAAGGGGGGGGTTTTTTACCCGGGGAGTTTTGGGCATTCTAGAACTTTTTTTGATGTCATATTACACACGCCCTTTAAAAATCACTTTATGTAAAAAAAATCAGTGAATATCCCTTTCATGATCCACCCCTTTTTCTGCCCTGTGTTACTGTAAACAAGCAAATTCATTTTTTGACCCTTAACTGTTGTGTTCTTTCCCAGTAAAAAATGCCTTTTGGCAAACAGGCTCCTCTTTTACCAAGTATCTTCGTGTCAAAACCCGGGGTTTATAACCACCTTTAAATATCGACAAGTGTGTTAATGTTTAGTTTAGAGGAAAAACAAAAAATTTTTTTTATGAATTTAAAGTTAAATTTTTAATGGGGCTCCCCCCTCCCCACCCCCCCCCCCTCCCCCCCCTCCCCCTCTGTCTCTTTTCCCTTTTCCCCTCTTCTCTCTCCTCTTTTCTCTCCTCATCCCTCTTCTCCCCTCTCTCTCTCCCCTCTCTCTCTCCCCCCCATTTCAACTCTGTACTGTCCAATAAAGCTTGAAAATGCCAAAAAATTAATTAAATAACACTATTTCATTTACGTGTGTGTGTGTTTTGCAGGCTGACTCGGAGGCTGAGGTGTGTGTCTTGCATGTTTTCGACCTTCAGAGGAGACGTGATGGCCGTTCACCTCACAGAGAGACCAGACCACTGCTGCATCATGTTAACAGACAACGGTAACACACACACACACACACACACTGACACACAACACACACACACACACACACACACACACACACAGCCACTTACTTAATCACCCACTCACTCCACACACACACACACACACACACACACACACACACATATAATTACACTCACACACACACACACACACACACACACACACACACACACACAGCCCACAAACTGAAACAAACTGTAAACACACACACACAACACACACACACGCCACACACAGCCACACACACACACACACACACACTCACTCACACACACACACCACACACACACACACACACACACACACACACACACACACACACACACACACACACACACACACACACACACACACACACCACATAAAGTAACTTAAATTCATGAGATGAACACTAGATGGCGCCAGAGCTAAAATATCCACCAGTGTAGAGTCTATACAAGACTTGGGCCGCATTCCAATCCCCATACTAACTACTGTTTAGTTTGGTAGAAAAAAAATGTATTATGGTTAGAAATACCCGGATGTCCTACTACATCCGTCCGAGATTTTTAGTGTTGAAAACGGCATTGCTATTTGGGCGATTCTGACCCACAATCCATCAACGAATGAAAACAACCAGCGATGAGACGGATATAAAAGCAAGAGGCAAGATCAAGGAGCCATGTTAGGATGAAATAAATGAGTTAAAGTATGAGATTTGGAACGCACGGCTGGGGAACAAAAGTACATTAACTGAAGGTATTTGAGTATTCCCATTGTGCATAGACTAAACTTTGATACTTGAAGAATAATCTGAAGTTTTTGAACGCAGGGCTTTCACGCTTTGTGGAGTTTTTCAAGGAAAAGAAAGAAAGGGAAAGGAAAGGCAAGTTTACTTCTATAGCTCATTTCACACACACACACAGAGGCAGTTCATTCAGAGTGATTTGACTAGGGGTGTAACGGTGCACATGAGTCACGTTTCAATACGTACCTCGGTTTTAGAAATCACTTTTCAAAGTTTAAAAAAACTGCTTGTTCGCAATAAGGAACATAAGTGAGTATACAGTACGTGTGTTAACGTTAATTTAAACAATATTTGTTTGCTGTCAGATACTCAGTAAGTGTTATAGCAAATAAAATGTATAAAAAAAAAGTTCTCCAATAAATAAGATTCTATAATATATTGAATAAAAGTGCAAATTCTGTAGCACAATCAAAATAAGTCTGTACATTTGGCATATTAACGCTATTTGCGATGATGTCCTGTGTACCGTTACACCCCTAGCGTTTACAGTAGAACTATTACCTCATGTAAATTCTGGTCGGGCGGAGGTAAAGACCAAACTGTGTTCACTCTTTCAGATGAGAGAGAAAACTACACGCAACAGACTCACAGCTCTGACAGGTAAACACTGGTCATGTGATCACACACACACACACACACACACACACACACACACACACATTCACACACACACTCACACACACACCACACTCCTTCAAAATAAAAGCCTGGAGCATAGCCATAACTTATTCAGAATTTGCTCTTTTCTTTTAAAGCAACTGAACTCCTGTGCGACCGTAAGACGCTCTTTGATTCTTCATGTGTGTGTTTATTTGGAGATCCCTGTTGCCTGTTTTAAGGGGATTCTATTTTTATATGTGTATAATTTATATATATTCTATTTTCTTTTTTCTTTTTCTTTTGCCTTGCCGTTTTTTTTGTTTTTATTGTTTGTGGTTTTATGATTTGATGTGTATATATAGTGTATGTGTAAATAATATACATGTTTTTTATATACAGCTCTGGTAAACATTAAGAGACCAGTCTGGATTGTTCTTCAATCTTCATCTCTACATTACTTAATGGAAATGCTCTTTAATGACAATATTTTTGGGAGGGAATTTGGTAGAAATGTTGTCAGTAGTTTGTAACATAAAACAAAAATGTTCATTCTACTCAAACATATGCCTATAAATAGTAAAGCAAGAGAAACTGAACATTTGGAGTGGTCTCTTAATGTTATCCAGAGCTGTATAGTTGTGTATATATCACCTTTTCATTCCTGTGAAGTACTTTGTGAATTATATTTTTATGTTAAAGGTGCTTTAAACCAAATAAACACATTATATTATTATCTTAATCATTATTAGTATTGGAGTATTTTTTAATTTAAATTTTTAAATGTTTTATTAATATGGGGGCGCTCCGGTGGCGTAGTGGATAGAGCGTGTACCATATTGGCTCCGACCTTCGTTGCAGTGGTCACGGGTTCAAATCCGACCCATGGACCTTTACTGCAGGTCACCCCCCCCCCCCCCCCCTCTCTCTCTCTCTGTGTCTCCCCATTTCATCTCTGTACTGTCTAATAAAGCTTGAAAATGCAAAAAAAAAAAATCTTAAAAAAATAATTAATATTGAAGTATTGCTGTCCCTCCCCCAGTGTGACATCACATCCGGTCAGTAAAGTGGGCGGGTCCTTCGTGCCGATCCAGCGTTTTAACGGGTCGAGCCAGCTGTCAGTCAAAGCCCTCCACGCCCCCTCGGCGCTCTCCTCTCCTCCAGCCATGATCATCAAGTTCCTGGCAATATGCAAACGAGTAGAACTGGTAAGTGGTGTCTGTCTGTCTGTCTGTCTGTCTGCTTATCTGTCTGTCTGTCTGTCTGCCTGTCTGTCTGTCTGTCTGTCTGTCTGTCTGTCTGTCTGCTTATCTGTCTGTCTGTCTGTCTGTCTGCCTGTCTGTCTGTCTGTCTGTCTGTCTGTCTGTCTGTCTGTCTGTCTGTCTGTCTGTCTGTCTGTCTGTCTGTCTGTCTGTCTGTCTGTCTGTCTGTCTGCCTGTCTGTCTGTCTGTCTGTCTGTCTGTCTGTATGTCTGTCTGTCTGTGGTTAAGCTGGGGCTATATTATTTTTTTAATTAATTTAATGTTTTGGAAACAAAGGGCTGTCAAAGTTAATGTGAAAAAGATGGAGTCAGTGATTCTGGAGAAATCAGTGAATATCTCCTCATTATCCACCGTGTGTGTGTGGGGTGTGTGTGTGTGTGTGTGTGTGTGTGTGTGTTGAAAAGAAAATCCACTGTTAATAAGCAGCCTAGGCTCTGTAAACACAAAGGGGGCCACCGTAGCTATAGCAACATACCCATTTATATAAGAATGTTTGTTTTTTGTGGAATGCTGTCACACTTTCTTTTTAATAAATTCGAAATACAGATTAAATTGAATTATATGAAAACCCTCTCTCTTCTCCCCTCCCCTCCCCCTCCCCCTCCTCTCCCTCCCTCCCTCTTCCCCCTCTTCCCCCCTCCTCCTCCCTCCCTCCTCTCTCCCCCTCTCTCCCCCTCTCTCTCCCTCCCCCCTCCCCTCTCTCCCTCCCCCCTCCCCCCTTCCCTCTCTCCCCCTTCCCTCTCTCTCCCTCCCCCTCTCTCTCTCCCTTCCCCTCCCTCCCTCCCCCAGTCACCCCCCTCTCCCCTCTCAGACTCCCAGCTGCCTGTGGTCCTGTCCGCTCTCTGCCACGGAGTTCCAGGGGCGTCGCGTCGCTTCCTTACCCCAGTGAAGAGCATCGTTCTCTGGGCACGCGAGCGCAGGGCGTGGCTCTGCGACCAGCCCTGGAGCTGGAGGACCGGCCCGCTGGCTGAGTGGGTCATGGGCCAACGAGAGCAGCAGATAACTGTCAGCGAAGATGTGTTGATACAAACATCCAGGAAAGCCTTAGGACAAGGTGTGTAGGCACGCAGACAGACAGACAGACACTGGCGCACATGCACACACACACACACACACACACACACACACACACACACACACACACACACACAACAGACAGCTTTAGGACAAGGTATATACACACGCACTCTCACGCTTGCACACACTCACTCCTCCCCACACACACATGTTATTCGATTTGTTTGAAATAAATCTAATAATCTAATCTTAGGGGCGGAGCTTAAGGAGTGCTACGGTTGGTCAGTGGACTTCCTGCTTCGTCACGGCCTGAGCCTTCAGCCAATGAGAGACGAGCATCTCAGTCTCCAGCCAATGAGAGACGAGCATCTCAGCCTCCAGCCAATCGGAGACGAGCGTCAGCCGAAGCTCCCGAGGAGAGTGAGAGAGAAGAGAAGGAGGTTCACATACGCACTCAACACACAGGTAGGTTAACAGACAGACAGAAACAGACAGACAGACACACGGACGGACTCACTCACTCACTCACTCACTCACTCACTCACTCGCTCTCTCACACACTCACACAGACAGACACGAATGCGGGGGCGCCCTTAGCTCAGTTGGTAGGGCGTTCCCCCCATGGGCCTCGGCCAGCAGCGGACCCGGGTTCGATTCCAGCCCGCGGTCGTTCTCTGCATGTCACTCCTCTCTCTGCCCCATTTCAACTCTGTCTCTACACTGTCAATAAAGCATATAAAAAAGACAAAAAAATATTAAAAAAAAAAAAAAAAAGACAGACAGACACCACACTCACTCAACACACAGGTAACACACACACACAGACTGACACTCACTCCCCCTTATCGACCCCCCCCCCCCCCCACACACACACACACACACACACACACTCACCCTTCCCCCCACAC
>CM047520.1:27853045-27855545 GCA_026122265.1 Ammodytes dubius | reverse complement strand
CTTCTGTGATCTTTACTCACTTTTTGAAAGCTCGGCAGACTTTGTTTTCTCTGCAACTTTTTTTTGCGACTCTTTAAAAAATGTCCACAAAATAATGTTTTTTGGAAATTTTTTACGTTTTCTTGTGATATGTTTAAAAAAAAATAATAATTGTAATGACATTTTTTTTTTTTTTTTTGTATTTTAATATTTTTTCGTTTTTTATAATTTTATTTTCGTTTTTTGGGTCCCTTTTTTCATTTTTCAGATTTTTTTTTTTTTTTTTTTTTTTTTTTACGTAGTTTGCTATAAGAGCCAGAAACGTTTTGAAAGCTCAGCAGAATAAGACAGTGTTAGTAATTGAGAACACGTGTGAAGACAGACAACATGTCTTGTATTGTTTTCCACTCTGACTCATATATTCTCTTCCTGCCAGAAATCTGAACTTTTACTCTGAAAATCTCTGACTGCTGACTCCGGAGAAACTAACTGTAAATCAGAATCAGTCAAAACCTACAGAAGTTATTCAGGGTCAGACACACACACAGGCAGACAGACAGACAGACAGACACTCAAACACAGACACACTCACACACACACACACATCTACGGTTTCCCTGACTGTATTTTGTTTTAATAATTTATGATTTTTTTTAATTGAAAACATTTGTATTGACATTTTTTCGTATTTTGAGATTTTGAGAATTTTTTTTTCAAAACAAACTAAAGTCTCATAACTATTCAGAAAACGTCCCAAAAAACTGGAAAAGGTTTTACATTTTTTGTCTTTTTTTTTTACATTAAGGGAAAACAGTGGTTACAGCCTCACTACTAACACTGCAATAAAAAACATAATTTTGTCTTTTTGTTTCCTGAGTGTGGGAAAAAAGACAAGTCAATATTTAGGCCATAAATTCTGCAACAAATGAAACCTTTTTGGATGAGGTGAAGTTTTCCATCAAGACTTAATTAAAGGTTTTGACAACTTTGGTCCAAGTCACTACTGCCTTTAGTCCAATGGTCTGATAGATAGATAGATAGATAGATAGATAGATAGATAGATAGATAGATAGATAGATAGATAGATAGATAGATAGATAGATAGATAGATAGACTAAGGCGACAGGTCCTGGCAGATACCTTCGCCCCTGAGAACTAGAAATAGGAGTGATATTTGATGCAGCCAGTGAGCCTGAGGCACACCTTTGTGCGTTACTGTGAAGTAAATGGATGTTTAGCTGAAGGATTCCTCTCAGCAGAGCTTGTGTGTTCACCAGGAGCTTTCAGGGCGTGGTTGGAAGACAGATCTCTGGTTTAGCTCTGGGTTTGCCTTCTCCCTTTTTACGACTTTTTTGACGTTTTTTGTGCCACTTTTTTGCAACTTATTTTTGAGGATTTAGAAAAAAAAGGTTTTTGCAACTTCTTCTTTTTTTTTAATACATTTTGTATTTTTTTACATTTATTTTTAAAATTTAATTTTTTTTGTTGTATTTTGATATTTTCTCGTTTTATTATATTTTTTTGTCTCTTTAAAGTGATTGTCGTTTTTACAGACGACATTTAGGCAAAGTCTTAATTATTTATTGTCTTTTTATCCAAGGCTGTAGTGTAATGAACACATTACATTTTGAAGCAAGAAAAAGTCATTTCAGCGTCACAAAAAAAAGACAAAAAAGATCATTTTGAGTTTTCCTTTCCCACACTCTGACGTTTCCTCTGACATCATCAGGATGACATCACACATTATGTCACTGAGTTTAAAATAGAAAACAGATTCATGAGGCTATTGTTTCACCTCCAGCTGTTAAACTACAAACAAAGAGAGAGGGTGTGTGTGTGTGTGTGTGTGTGTGTGTGTGTGTGTGTCTCTGTCTGTGTGTGTGTGTGAGAGGGAGAGCATCTGTGTGTGTGTGTGAGTGTACGTGTGTGTGTGTGTGTGTGAGAGAGGGAGACATCTGTGTGTGTGTGTGTGTGTGTGTGTGTGTGTTTGTGCGAGGTGTGTGTGTATGTGCTTGAATGCGTGTGTGTGTGTGTGAAAAAAGTTTAGTTTTTTCTCAGAAGTTTCAATTTGATGTTTGAGTTTTAGTGATTCCTGAAGGTACGGTGGCCCTGAGGGCTCACAGCACTGCAACAAGGCTGAGAATATTTTGGGCCTTTTTGCTTTTATTAGACAGTGTGTAGAGACAGAGATGAAATGTGACAGACAGAGAGGGGAATGACATGCAGAGAACGACCCGGGCTGGATTCTAACCCGGGTCTGCTGTGAAGAGGACTGAGACTCTATGGGGGGGTCTAACCACTACTTCACGAACACACCCAGGGTACATTTTTTGTATTACATGTTTTTCAAAAATGTGTGGATAAATATGCACGTTTGTCAATTTCTAACTTCTAACATCTTTTTCCAAAAAAACTTTTATTTTACAAATTTAAAAGTACTATGTAGAGGTCTTAAAAGTGCATTTTCAGCATGTTTTTAAGAAGATAATCGCCCCCGTGTGTGTGTGTGTGTGTGTGTGTG
>CM047520.1:27818045-27845545 GCA_026122265.1 Ammodytes dubius | reverse complement strand
ATTTCCCACACAGTTAACCAGCCAATCGAATGCTTAGGAACGGTCCAGTGTCCCTCGTGCCAAACCACCTGTAGTGTGTTCTAATGTTTATGTGTCTGAATGTGCGGTTTATGTTTATGCTCTTTCATCGTCTCAATGGCTCTCCAATGAACATGCTTTAGGATTTCACATGCACAGATGTTATGGTGGTTTAACCTGCTATATGACAATAATGTGAAAAACAGACACACACACACACACACACACACAGACACACACACACACACACACACACACACACACACACACACACACACACACACACACACACACACACACACACACACACACACACACACACACACACACAGAAAGTCTGAGGCCAAATTCAATTTTAATATTTTCACATAAACCTTGAAATAAATCGTATTTGCTGCTCTTGACATCGACACCTGTTTAAATACAGAAAAAAATTATCTTATTGTGTGTGTGTGTGTGTGTGTGTGTGTGTGTGTGTGTGTGTGTGTGTGTGTGTGTGTGTATCTGTGTTGTGTGTGTGTGTGTGTGTGTGTGTGTGTGTGTGTGTGTGTGTGTGTGTGTGTGTGTGTGTGTGTGTGTGTGTGTGTGTGTGTGTTGATTGCTTCATAAAAAAAGAAGGAAAAACATATTTCACCAGATTAAAACAGACAGATTAATATTTGAACTCACGCTGCTTAATAGCCTGTAAGTCAAAGTGCACATGTGGTAATATGTTTATTGCAGTGTGTGTGTGTGTGTGTGTGTGTGTGTGTGTGTGTGTGTGTGTGTGTGTGTGTGTGTGTGTGTGTGTGTGTGTGTACACGTGTGTGTGTGTGTCTGTCTGTGTGTACATGTGTGTGTGTCTGTCTGTCTGTCTGTCTGTCTGTCTGTCTGTCTGTCTGTCTGTCTGTCTGTCTGCCTGTCTGTGTCAGAGCCATATGAATTCGATTTGTTGATTCTACTGCTAAGAAAAAAAAACCTGGACGTACAGCAGAAGGTATAAAATCCATGTGCCATCACTGAAGGCTTTACCTCATGTAGATGGCGATGCACCGACCGACAGTGTTGTTGTTATTACTCAGAATTCCTCATGGGGGGGGGGGGACAGAAGCTACGCACTGTAGCTTCATAACGTTACGAACTGTTTCTCGTGTGCTCAATTTATACACAGCATAATACACGTACATCTTTCCCCTCTTTATGGCCACTCCGGGTTTCCATAGTTGATTTGATTTGAACGTGTGTGTGTGTGTGTGTGTGTATGTGTGTGTGTGTGTGTGTGTGTGTGTGTGTGTGTGTGTGTTTTGTGTGTGTGTGTGTGTGTGTGTGTGTGTGTGTGTGTGTGTGTGAGTGTGCCGACCTATCCAACAGGGAACCTGAGATCGTAACACATCCACTAACAGGGGACTCCAAAACTAACAGGGGACAATTTTCAAGTCCCCTCTTGGACATGCTTTAAATCATCTTAAAACCATGTATAATACCTTCTGGTAAATTTTCATAACTTTTGCCAACAGTGGACTTGGAAGTGTGTGAGTGTTAATTTCATATCTGGGACAGCCTCTGCTTGCCCTGGCCTGGCCCATTCACACACGTCGTTTAAACACTCCTCTATTGTCTGAATGGTCTCAGCCCCAGGGAGTCTTTCAGGCTGTGAAGAGCTGTTGACAGGCTACTTACTGAAGACCCCAGTCTCTTGAAAATAGATTTGTATTTTGTTTTTGAAACTAAATATATATATGTTGAGTGTTAATAAAAGTTTTAAAAAGGACGAAAGATAGATATAAACAAACATGGGAAAAAAGATCAGCAGTAAGATCCTTTATTTTCTTGCCAATGTGATTCTCTGTCTACTCTCCACTGTCAGACTACTCACGTGTGGCAGATTAAAAGAGAAAGGTATGTTCTTTGATGATCAATTTGTTTTTTGCAATGCATTAAAATACAGACTATTATTTATTATCAGACCATTTTATAGGTCAAGAACTTTAGAATAGTCCAATCCCTCAAAATTCCCTTTACTACTAATCTTTATAAGAAGAGGTTTTCAAACAATTTGACAGTGTTCTTGTGTCTTCAATCTATATTTATTTTGTTTATTTCACAATCGCAGAGAAAGGTCCACACTTCCACTGTATCTAATGACTGGAGTGCACTGTTGGTTGGTATGGTGCGACTTTCACACTCCATCGTGGATGAATTTAAAAGGAATAAACCAAACTGGATTATTTCTTTATTTTCAAAATTCCCTTTATTAATCTTTATAAGAAGAGGTTTTCAATCAATTTGACAGTGTACTCGTGTCTTCAATCTATATTTATTTTGTTTATTTCACAATCACAGAGAAAGGTCCACACTTCCACTGTATCTAATGACTGGAGTGCACTGTTGGTTGGTATGGTGCGACTTTCACACTCCATCGTGGATGAATTTAAAAGGAATAAACCAAACTGGATTATTTCTTTATTTTCAAAATTCCCTTTATTAATCTTTATAAGAAGAGGTTTTCAATCAATTTGACAGTGTACTCGTGTCTTCAATCTATATTTATTTTGTTTATTTCACAATCACAGAGAAAGGTCCACACTTCCACTGTATCTAATGACTGGAGTGCACTGTTGGTTGGTAAGGTGCGACTTTCACACCATCGTGGATGAATTTAAAAGGAAAAAGCCAAACTGGATAATTCTTAAGGGGAAAATAATAATGTCAATGTGGTCTAAAATGTCTTATGTGTGTCATACTAATTGACCCTATATGCAGTACTACATTCTCCAAATGTAACAAAGAGTTAAGGAGATTGTCTCTGGACCATCTCAGACCTGGCTGAACAGCTACCCAAAGCCTGCAGTATGTGAAGACAGTTCAGCTGCCAATTTGGTTCTCTGTGAACTCTCTCCTGTCAGACTATGGGTGACAAATTAAAAGAGAAAGATACGTTCTTTGTATTTTAATTAATTGCAAAAACAGATTGATCATCAGACTATCATTTTACAATCAGAACATTTTAGAGGCCTAGACCTTTAGAGTAATTCAGTCCCTCAAGATTCCCTTTATAAGAAGAGGTTTTCAATCAATTTGTCAGTGTTCTTGTGTCTTCAATCTACATTTATTTTGTTTATTTCACAATCACAGAGAAAGGTCCACACTTCCACTGTATCTAATGACTGGAGTCCACTGTTGGTTGGGATGGTGCGACTTTCACACTCCATCGTGGATGAATTTAAAAGGAATAAACCAAACTGGATTATTTCTTTATTTTCAAAATTCCCTTTATTAATCTTTATAAGAAGAGGTTTTCAATCAATTTGACAGTGTACTCGTGTCTTCAATCTATATTTATTTTGTTTATTTCACAATCACAGAGAAAGGTCCACACTTCCACTGTATCTAATGACTGGAGTGCACTGTTGGTTGGTATGGTGCGACTTTCACACTCCATCGTGGATGAATTTAAAAGGAAAAAGCCAAACTGGATAATTCTTAAGGGGAAAATAATAATGTCAATGTGGTCTAAAATGTCTTATGTGTGTCATACTAATTGACCCTATATGCAGTACTACATTCTCCAAATGTAACAAAGAGTTAAGGAGATTGTCTCTGGACCATCTCAGACCTGGCTGAACAGCTACCCAAAGCCTGCAGTATGTGAAGACAGTTCAGCTGCCAATTTGGTTCTCTGTCAACTCTCTCCTGTCAGACTATGGGTGACAGATTAAAAGAGAAAGATACATTCTTTGTATCTTAATTAATTGCAAAAACAGATTGATCATCAGACTATCATTTTACAATCAGAACATTTTAGAGGCCTAGACCTTTAGAATAATTCAGTCCCTCAAGATTCCCTTTAATAATCTTTATAAGAAGAGGTTTTCAATCAATTTGACAGTGTACTTGTGTCTTCAATCTATATTTATTTTGTTTATTTCACAATCACAGAGAAAGGTCCACACTTCCACTGTATCTAATGACTGGAGTGCACTGTTGGTTGGTATGGTGCGACTTTCACACTCCATCGTGGATGAATTTAAAAGGAAAAAGCCAAACTGGATAATTCTTAAGGGGAAAATAATAATGTCAATGTGGTCTAAAATGTCTTATGTGTGTCATACTAATTGACCCTACCTGCAGTACTACATTCTCCAAATATGAGACTGTCCACCGCGACCTATTACGTCAAGGCTACATTTTACAAAAAAGATTCTCGTTGCTCTAATGTGGAAGTGATATGTGATATGATGCAAATTTGGCCGGATGAAAATATTCACAAACAGTCGTATAGCCTACAAGTAGACTACACTCCAAATCATACAGTGAAAATAATGTTTCATATCGTAGGCTACAAGCCACAAAGCTTGAAATTGACATACATATTTAGCCCATATGCAACAACAATAATGTGATGTTTTTTTTTTTTATAAGCCTTGATGTAATAATTTATTATTTTGAACCCCACATAATCAGGCAGTAACACCCCCGCCCCCTTTCTATCTCTCTCTATCTCTCTCTCTCTAAACAATGTAAATGATTCACAGTTTATAGCCTACAGATGTCATGACTATTTAACGGCACAAAAAGGAGAGAAGAAAAAATGCACTTACATGTTACACCTACATGTAGCACTTAAATGATGTAGCACTTTTGTAGTTTCATTTATTTGAAGCTAATCTAGACTACTTGCGTGATTATTGCTGTTCTGAGATTCTATCTTTATGGTCAAATTTAATTTATGGGAAACTGCTTTAGATAACAGCATCAGCAATGTAGGCTAATCTAATGACATAAAAGTATTTCACATAAAATTGGTGTTTTAATTGTAGGGGAGAGTGGCCTGAGTTGTGCCGGTGGGGAAGTTGTGCCACCCCTTGTTTCTAGAAAACTGTGGAAGAAATTGGAAATGTGACCACATATTTAAGAAGAGCCATCCATTTGACTCATCCTGTAAAGAAGGGAGACACAAGGAATAAGATATAAGCACATTTAAGCTAAAAAAAAAACAGTGTTTTGCCTTTTAAAGTAACATTTCCATGATGAAGATTTTTTGATTATTGTGTCTGAACAATTATAGACAAGTTTTAAAACATTTGACACGTTTTAGTGCTTTAGTATGCTACACTTTGAGTCTATACAGTTAAGCTGCGAACACACCGCACTGGCCGCGCGGCGAGATTACATACAAAGTCAATGTACTAGCGCGTGGCTGCGCGTCCACCCAATAATCGGCGTCCAGCGGCGGGCCCTTGCGCGGCGCGTGGCCGCGCCTCATGAGAGGCGCGTGAAAATTGCGTCATCGAAGGAGCGTGAATCGAAGGCTTGTGCGGCGAACACGGCGCCGCCGGGCGCCGCGCCTCCACAGCCAATCAGCGTTGAGATTGCCCGGTGGCGGTGGTCTGCAAGACGAGGTGGGCGTGTGGAGTGAGGACATTGGGCTTCCAATACATTCTGCAAATATGTGTATTTTGCATCTGTTTAGCTGTTGGTTGTACTTTAGCCAAGGTAGCGCCGGTTAGCATAGTGAAACTCACCCAGCTGTGTGCTGTTCCTGAGGATAATATGAACCCAAAGTTGACGGCAGTGTCCGTGTCGAATTCCATATAGCCTAGTACAGCGAAGCACCGGTGTTGTCCTCCGTCAGCCGGCACACTTTCACTTTCAGGTAGGCTGATGTCTGCCTTTATTTGTGCCGCTGAGCACACACTGCTGTTGTTAATGTGTTTAGTATGTTGCTGAATTGCTGTTAATGTGTGTGTATTTGCGATCGGGGTGCGTGTTCAGGCTGTTTTAATGACATTTGTGACAAGACTGCCGCTGGTTACACAGTGAACCTACATCTGTATTTTTTGGCACAGCTGGACCATGTTATTGTTGTTGTTGCACCGTAAGTGTGACGGGTCTGATCTCGGCGTCGGCGTCAGGAATATATGGCCCAATATGATCAAGCGGCGAGCCTCCTGCGTTCACGCGGCCAACCACCGCCTACGATGAGGCGGCGGCTGCGGTGAACATGGCCCAATATGACCAAGCGGCGAGCCTCCTGCGTTCACACGCGTCCAACCGCCGCAGTCGGCCAATGCGGTGTGTTCCCGGCTTTAGCATGATGTCAGCTCTAAACTGCTGCATCATGCTTATTATCCAACATTCTGGGGTTGGGGTGATTTGTATTTTAATTAATTGCAAAAACAGATTGATCATCAGACTATCATTTTACAATCAGAACATTTTAGAGGCCTAGACCTTTAGAGTAATTCAGTCCCTCAAGATTCCCTTTAATAATCTTTATAAGAAGAGGTTTTCAATCAATTTGTCAGTGTTCTTGTGTCTTCAATCTACATTTATTTTGTTTATTTCACAATCACAGAGACCCTGTTTCCACCTGGCATTAACATCTGACTTTTTGAATCTGGTTACAAGTGGACAGCTCTCAGTCCGTGTGTTCCCACTTGTATTTTCAAATGTGACTTCTCTGTCTACTTGTGATCGGATTCCATTTACCCGCGCTGTATTTAAATCAACACGTTCATCATTTCGGTTTGCATTGCTTTTTTTAACCGGTGGGGTTCAAACAAGTAAACATACAGGGCTGTACAGTGCCACAGTTTGAATCGCATTTGCTATAAAAATGCAATACATGCGAAGATAATTACCAGTCTAGGTTGACGAGATAGGCTAGTCTATCTCATTTAGACAATGAGGAGCGATGCACAATACTGCTTAGAGGGCCCTTACATTAACACTCGCCAAATGCAGGAAATATCATAGTATAGGTAAAGTAGAAAAGTAAAAACTCTTAGGCGAGTAAGTTATTACGCCACTTTGGCTGGTGAAAGATGTGTGCTCGCTGTTTGGCTATTCTAACGTCTGCCTGTGTTAAACTCTTGTCACCGCAACCAGTCCATAGCTTTCACAGTTAAGTTATTCCTTGTGCAAACAGAACGTTTCCTGTACACCTTCACATTAAAAGCCTGTTACTAGCCAAGCGCGAGTTGACCTTTATTTTGAAGCAGATAAGAACAGGAAGTTAGCACTCCACATGACTGCAGCTTGCATGGCGCCAGAAAAAAAAAATCAGCGACTTCTGTGTTATCACAGTTTTACTCGGTGAAATGAAAACAGAGGACAGATAGCTTGTCATTTGCAATACTTTTAACTGGCGCACACAAAACCTTTTTTTTCTACGTATTTCCACTCAGGCAGTTGAGTAGGAGGTCCCTAATGTGGACACAAACCACATTTGTGTTTCCACTACCAAATGAATGTGGACACAAGCGGTCACAAGTGGTCACAAACCACCTCCGAATGTGGTTTTTGTGATCCAATCTGAGGGGCACTTTACACGGTGAAAACGTGAGTTTTCCCGTTTTTGGTTTTAAAAAAAAAGCCCGTTCAGACACAATT
Source organism: Ammodytes dubius (assembly GCA_026122265.1). Classification (NCBI taxonomy): domain Eukaryota; kingdom Metazoa; phylum Chordata; class Actinopteri; order Uranoscopiformes; family Ammodytidae; genus Ammodytes; species Ammodytes dubius. Next base: position 27,838,153 of record CM047520.1, on the reverse strand, counting down.
TATCTGACATCTTCACCCCGTACACAAAGTTTTCAGAGGAACGGGCCGAAATCGCTGAAGTAGCAGCCATGCCAAGCCAATAGTCAGCGGTGACACAGCCTAGTAGATAGCTCTTCCGGTACAATTTGATGCATAAAACCTTACTGTAACCGAAAATTAATGCCACTAACGTTCATAAAGCGGTTCGGTGTAAGCTTGGGGTTTTACAAATTTGTAAAAGACAAGCTTATTTCACCGCATTGAACTCGGAAAAACAGCAGACTTGCTGATAGTGAAGGGGCTTCGTGAGCGGATACCTGCCTGTTAGGCGTACTTCAGAATAAAAGTCAACTCACGTGTGTCAGCGAAATGCTATGAATGTTTAGCCAGTGAAATGCTTTTACTGTGAATGCCGTAGCCTTAATGCTCCTTTTGTTGAACAGTAGCCTAACTTAACCGCTGCACGCTGATAGTGTTTTTTTAATGTAGAGAGAGCCGTGTCCCTGGCATATAGAAGTGACACACGTTTATTTAGCTAGAAAAACAGGCAGAGCACAACTCTTTCCCTATTGCTTGTAGGAGCGATTGGTGTGCACGATAAAAATGCATCAGCAACAGCACAACGTCCATGAGCACAATGAATACAGCTCGTGATCGCCATTGTTGTTGTTGTTTTCCAACTGGCGCACGTGTGACCTACAAAGACGGCGCATGCCTATTTATATCCAAACGCAATGCGCATGTGTGAGGGTGGAGCCGTGACGTCAGGTTATCAGGGGAAATGGTTTCGGTGTTTACAGGAAACCAAAACCGTTAAGTTTTCCAAAAAATCCTCCCTCGGAGGTGATCTCAAAAATCTGCGGTTCATTGCCTGCGTTTGCGTTTGCGCTTTGCTGTTTTCCTGTAAATGATATAGTGCAACCGCAGAAATATTTTCTGCGTATGCACCGTTTTGCGTGGCCGTGTAAAGTGCCCCTCAATGCGTCTTGAGAGTGTTCTCACCTGTAGTTAGAGCTGTATTCATGTGATCGGATCACAAAAACCACATGTTAATGCCAGGTGGAAACAGGGTCAGAGAAAGGTCCACACTTCCACTGTATCTAATGACTGGAGTCCACTGTTGGTTGGGATGGTGCGACTTTCACACTCCATCGTGGATGAATTTAAAAGGAATAAACCAAACTGGATTATTTCTTTATTTTCAAAATTCCCTTTATTAATCTTTATAAGAAGAGGTTTTCAATCAATTTGACAGTGTACTCGTGTCTTCAATCTATATTTATTTTGTTTTTCACAATCACAGAGAAAGGTAGTTAAGCCAACATTTACATTTGGATTGGATGCAACCTATTATTTTAGATTTCTTAAAGTTTAATACCTTGTTAAGTGACTTTTTCTGAGTTGATTGTATTAAAGGATTTGATTTCCAACTAAAGTAAAATGTTGATTGTACTCAACCTATTTTAAATTTGATTTGTATTTAAGTATCTTCTCCAACAAAGCAGAAGGAGAATGACATATATCACAGTCACTGTGAATCTTGGCTATTGAAGTTAGCTGTTGTTGTTGACTGCCTAACGACCGTCGTCAGACACAGGTACCCATCCCCCACACTGCATACGATCAGAGAGTGACACAGACTGTCACAAAATGACAAGCAGATAGAAACTCCCCTTGCCTGCTCTGAGTCACTCAGGCCAAATCCATTGAGCCTCAAGCCCCACATGTTAAAATGGCACTTCACCTTTACCTTTGAGATGCAATTTCTATTACATATAAAGGGGCTTGTTTGGCATGGAGTGTTAACTTTACCAAAGCAAAATGTGATTTAAAAAAAAGAAGCCTAAATGAATTCTAGTTAAAAAAAAGATAAATAAAAGTACTTACCGGAGAATATATACAAAACAAATCACAAACTTTATTGTTGGCTTGTGAATTTATCTTTTTACATTAACTGCAGGCTATTCTTCCCTGCTTAGGCTCTTTAGAGATTGACTGCCTGATGTGAACATGTTGCAGGATATTGCCTTAGCGAGTGGATTGCACTTAATCGTCAAGTAATCCATTCTAAATCTAAAGACACCTGTCACAAGTTTCTGATATTTTGGTCAGACTAGACGTTTTTATAGCGACAGGGGATCTCATATTTGCAAGATCACAACTGGATTCCTTTCAAGATCATGATTATTTCACATACTATTCCAGGCCTATACAATTATTTCAGGTAAATGAAAAAGGTATTATGGAATGTATCTGGACAGGGCAGGCTATAATATGTACCACTTAAATAAAAACAAGTATAGATGCCTTAACCACCTACGCCTACATGCCATGCCTGGTCACATTATAAACTGCAAACAGTATCTTAATTAAAGAGAAACCTTTTGAAGTCATACTGTAGAGCCGAGCGGGGGTATTATGCCAGACTTGTGAGGAAATGCGTTGAAGAAGGAGTTTCCCTCCTTTTTAAGGTCACTGCGCTACTGCAGGTAATTTCCTTATCCAAAGTCTGCAAATATGGTGACTTGCAGAAAGTGTTAATGAAGGGTGCAAAAAGAGCCCTTAGTGGACTTTGATTTGACAGTGGGACAGCCTCACTTCTCAGAGAAAGTGCTCACCACAATTAAACTGAAATGTTAGGATGTGTGGAGCACATTGATGCTAGTCATTAAAAACTCTTCCTAAAAAGCTATTTCTAAGCAGTAAAAGTTGCATTGCTTAAAACAATTTGCACATGGTATTACACATACATTGTATGAAATGTGCATAGATCACAGATCCAACTGGCCACACTCAAAATCATGAAGTCGTCATTCTCACACACAAAAAACATTTTTGGTCTGGTTTCTTGACACTGGAACCAACACTGTTCTGTAGAACCTTACCTTCAATATAATCAACTAGAAATGAAAACAACAAATTACAAGTGCCCCCCCCCCCTCACTATGCAGTTTCAGTGGAGAGGGATTTGTTTATATTCACAGAGTAAATTTACTAAACACATTTTCTCTACATGCGATTCTTAGTTTTGAATGATTATATCATCATAAATCAAAACTAAACTATATTTAGAGGAACCTGGAACCAAACATTGAGACTAGAGTATGTTTGTAAACCAAACTATGGGCCCTGCTGCTGTAAAAAACAAAATGAAACAGTAACTTTTCAGGAAGCTTACTAACTTCAAACACTGTTCCAGGGATAACATTTTCCTGCGAAGAACATGTTTTATTCAGTTCTGAGAATATACCTTAGAAAATGTTTCACTTCTCTGACACACACAAAGTTACACACTGCAGCTTTAATCTGACCACAGACAGAATTTAAAGATGTATTGTATTAAAGAGAATTTGTTGGAACAGCCTTTCACTGTTAGGTTTATGATTTCTAATATAAGGATTAACATTACGTCCTTAAGCCGGATAGAAATAGTTGGGGTTTTAGGAGATTTCCACATAAGTAAAATATGACGTCTTGCCAGAGGGGAAGTGAAAGTTAGTATTTCTGTTTGCAAAGAGTAAATGTGGTGTTGTTCTGATGGGGTCAAAAATATTTAAATGAAGGGCTCCATCTTTATTTAGTCTCCAAGAATCTTTGTCAAAATCATAAAAAGTCAGTCCAGAATTGATGTAGTCTGGGACAATAAAAAACCTCTCACCCTCCTGTCCCCACATACCTGCCAAACCATGCCCTTGGCAGCAGCCCTTCAACCCCCTCCCCCGCCCTGCATTGTCTCTGTTCAAAGTAGGCACTTCACACCTTTTCTACAGCAACGCTGTGAGTTGAACTGTTATGAAACTGCATTGCTGTGTCTCTCCCAGAGGCTGCATACATCTCCTTGCTAACATAAATATAGTAGATTCATTAAACATGTATTGTAACAGTTGTATGCGTCAACATGTTTAAGCTAAACTTACTTGGATTTCTGGTTCATTTAGTGACTTTATTTTAAGCCTACAGTAGCTCCCTAAAATACCCAGCCATTTAGGAAACAATGTATTTAACAACATAATGAATTGATGGATCCTAACAAGGAAAGCATGTACAAATATGGAATTGACCTTATTTGCACAGCCTTATCGCATCATTGATCTGTCAAATGTACCCCAAGCTCACGCTCGCAAGCGTTTTAGTTTTGACAGAAAACTGAGAACATTAACTGAAAATGGAGAACAAATATGTCACTGTCCATAATGATAGTATTGAAGGCAGGGAATTATATATGTATATCTTATGTACTATTAATGTCACAGGCTGTCACAGAATTTTACCCTCAATTTAGGATGTGACGAGCACGTTGATGCTGGTCATTTCAATTATACAATGTAGAGGACATTTTTAAGTCTTGAAATGAAAACCCATTAAAGGTGTGCAACTTGCACAGGAAAAAGTGATTGCGGATTGATAAAACAGTGATAAATTGTGGGGTTTTGAAACTCAGGCCATGCTATTTGGCGAGAAGGAAAATTCAGATCAACTGTCCCTAATAACTTTACATTTAAGGATCAGTGAAAATATTGAAAAAAAAAACATTTACCAAATACAAAATGCACAGATTAATGTGTATGTCTGCTCAAAAACAAAACAAATACTGAATATCAGTTTTAGACCCATGTTTAATGTTTTCACAGTATTGTCATACAATCTATAATACAAGATATCTTTTCAAAAATGTTTTTCATAATACATTTATGGTACAGTAGTTTGAGATTAAGATGTTTCAACTGGAATATATATCATGGTGGTCTTGGTGTGAGATTTAAATCCAGCATCAACCTGACATGAAATAGTCTTTAAGACCCTGAGCAATATCGTTGAAAAATATTTCACTTCCTTTTTGGCTTAAATGAACATTGTCTCTTAAAAATAGCTCAGGTTTGTCAAACACTATGTTTGGATGTTGAACAGTACTCCCATTAACCTCCAAAACAAATGTAGCCATCACATTGTTGATGAATTTCCGCACTTTGTCCATCTTTGCTGTTAGGGCATGCCTCCATTGTCGCCTCTGGTTAATGGAAGAAAGCATGATCTTCATCTGCGGAAACTGTTTGTGGAGGCCATGCAGGTCCCTTTTCATTGCTCGAAGAAGCGTCACACTTTTCACACTTCCAAGGTCATTGCCCCCACAGTGAATCACAAGCACATCTGGAGCAGTTCCTCCTTTGAGTCATATAATGTTAATGTAAAATAATATGATGTGTAGTAGTAAACTTATCACAGATATTTAACAATAAAATGTTTAGTTATACTACTATTCTATTTGCTATGGTTTGAATGGTTGTCATTGATGAACTCCCCAATCTTGCGTTTCCCCATCAGACATGAAATGAATACATTTGACGTTTAAATAATACTAATTTAAATATTGAATTATCTTAGTAGACTGACATTCATTCTTACCAGAAAGTCTTTCGCAAAGTGGTAGAAATCAAATGCTGCATGGCATCTGAGTACTCTTTGAACAGAGTCTTCCTTCCAAGCCAGTGATGTGTATCAAAAATACTCAAGCAGAATTCTCCAGCTCAATTAACTGAGTGGCAAATAACTCCATAACTGATAAAAGGATTATAAAAAGATTAATTTAATTATATTTTGTAAATTGTATTATTTAATATGATACAAGTTGTAGTGTATCAAAAATCTTGATTAGAAAACAAACTGTATGTAAATCTATATAATTACAAATAATATGTATAATGGCAGTGAGCATTCACTTAAAATAGAAGACAATCAAGTTTGCTTCAGTATCTACTCACAAATTAAATGGGACATCATGCCAGTAATCTGAGTTTAACATGGAGATTTGAAGATGTGGGAAACAGCTAACTAGTTTAGCCCACAGCTAAATAGAACACATGAAAGCAATGAGGTGTTTTTACAAATACAAAAAGGTTGAAAAGTCACCAAAAGTTAAACTACTACTTTTTTTTTTTTTTTTTTTCTACTTATTTCACAATAGTTATACATATAATGCTATGCCAGACTGTTCAAATACTTATTTATTATAAGCAAAGCAACTGGATTGTAGAAAGTTGTATGAACGCTTGTACCTGCATACAGATTTGAACAGAGAATCTTACATTCTAATCAGGTAACATACCTTTCTCCTTGTTGATGAAAGTCTTCTGAAAAGTGTCTTTATCTTTTCCAGATGCAATGAAGTACAAGGCTTCCTTTTCAGGACAAACTCTTCTGGGCCTCATTTTTCTCTGAAAGATTTTAGAATCCAGATGTAAGTTAAAGCACAACTGGGGAAACTTTGTGAGAGTGATAGAAAGTTTTAGATACATAGCTTGATATAATTAAATTAAACTTTGCAACAACATGAATACAAACTAAGTTTAAACAAATAACATTTTAATTAAACCTGGCAAATAGAAATAGAAATAAAAACTGCACAAATAATTACAATTAACCTTGCCTAAAGGGAAAATAAAAAACTATTTAAGAAATGCATATAACTTTTCAGAAAAAAGAAACGAGAAAGTGTAAAATAATATAATACATTTGACTTAAACCTTTCAAAGAAAAAAAAGTAAAAGAATGAAAGTTGAAATGAACCTTAAAATAATTCAGATAAAAACTAAGTATCAGAATTAACCAGTTAAAACCTTCCAGAAAGAGAAATAAAAAAAACTAAGTTAAAATAATAGTTAAAATAATTATTTTAGTCAGACATGGTGAATTTGTAGTTTGTAACTTACCTATAACTTCAGCCTCAGCATTGAACGAAAAAAGTTTCAAAAGTTCAGTCATAAATCTCCAGGTGGGTCCTCCTAAGAATTGCAGTGGTCAAGCCCTTCCAAAAAAGTCATTACATCTGTGTACCTGTAGTGAGATGCCCAGAATATATCCACACCCTCACAAGCAATCTGGACAGTGATTGGTTCTCAGGACCAGACAAAGGTGGCTAGGTATTGCTCGCATTGTGATGCAAAGTATTGGCATTACAAATGCAGAAACGTCGGCTGCCAGTGTTCCCTCTTAGCTCCATAATGTCAAACTAGCTGGTTTATTGACAGTACACCGCAAGTTCTACCATGATTAAACAATCATGCCAAAAAACACAGACTACAGGTTTTGTATCCAGGCTATTTCATTCATTGGTATTTGTAAGATGCAAATAAGAGGCTATAAGCCTACATCAAAATTGCCTTCATTTAAGCCTAAATCAAAATTGCCTTCATTTGGATGTGGCCCAAAACTTAAGTGACTTTCCAAATAGGCTTATCATTTGGGAACAGTGACATACTTACAGTAAATGACATTCTTAAGTGTGGGGCAACCGGCCTAGTGCTACACATATAGCAAAGAAGCCTATTTACAGTTATAGTGCAAATAAATTTGGCTAAATGGTGTAGTGTTTAAATCTGCTGAGTTCAATGATTAATCACTTTTTATAATATAATGTTACGTTACGCACTGCTAGAATGATCGTGAAAAAAAATATTCAATTCAGTCATTTTCTGACAGCATTCCACTCTCTCCTTATTTGCTGCTCCATACTGCCAAACTAGCTAGTTTATTGACATGGATTCTAATAAATTGCTCTGATCATGAGAACAAACTAATTTGAACTACAGCAAAGGATTTTACATACTTTGTGCTACTCTGTTCAGACTGGTGTTGTGGGAAAAACAACTTTTGTAAAAGGCTTTTGAAAGTTCAGAGACATGTGGAATTGATGGTGTGAAATGCATCTCTAAAGTAGCCTGACTGATTAAATAATCATTCATGTTGTCATGCACATTTCTTATAATGATAGTGTGCAGGTGGTAGTAATCAATGTGACTAAATTGAATTCATGGTAAGCTTTTTTGAACAATTTTATACTTGTAATGGGTCAGTACATTTTTTGACAGTTTGCCACTGGGCTACTATACATAAGAGACATTAGAATACATTTGAAGTTTGGATCCCTATTGATAGGGTTAGTCATTTAAAACAGTAGAAGTGTGGAGCTGTCTTTGTGCTTTTTAAATAAACTAAATATATATATAGATTGAATACACTAGTACACTGTCAAATTGATTGCCATTCTTTGCTAACAAAGACGTTGGGAACTGGACAATTCTAAACGTTAGATGTAAACTGTATTGAATTCCAGCTAAAAGCACAGAACTTGAAAATAAAGTATATAGGAAAGTAACAAAAAAAATTCAAAAAAATGTGTGCCAGTAGGATAGAAATCAAAGGGCAATAAACTCTCTTTTGTTTGTTTGTCTCTTTTGTTGTTGTCTGGGATAATGTGGTGTTCACTATGCAGACTGGTTTTCTGCCCTAAACTACCGCCATACAGTGAACTTAAAGTACATGTTGTGAGGGAATTTTCAGTCTTTAGTATGGTTAATATTAATGGTAGAGATGTATAGTACATTTATGCCTGTCTTGTGTGTTTGTCTATATCTCAGACACTAGGTCAGCCTGGTGACACTGGTAGGAGACACTTAGGTCAGTTGTATAGATAAATGGCGCTTTTCCACCGCATGGTATCAGCTCGACTCGACTCGACTCGCATTTTTGGCTTTTCCACCGCAATTTCATGGTACCTGGTACCTGGTAGCGGCTGCTTTTTTGGTATCGCCTCGCTCTAGGGACCAAGCGAGCTGAGTCGAGCTAAAAGGTGACGTCGGCAGACGGCCGGCCACTGATTGGCCAGAGACTATTGTCTGGCCAATCAGTGGCCAGAGACTACCGGCTTCATTCTGTTGTTTATTCTCCCCAACTCTCCGGGACTTTTGAGCGTATTTACGCCGCGTGCAGCCTTCTCTGGCTCTCTTTCATTTGATTTGCATCACAGATCCGAATTTCTTTTCCATATATTCGCTAAGCTCACCCAGTGTTGGTTGTTGGGGAAGTTACTTTTAACATACGAGAGGAGACATGTAGGGCAGCTAGCAGCTAGGCTAAATAGTAGCCAGCTGGGACAGACATGATAGCGAGCGATTACATTACAAGCCTCGGACTGAACTGATTACCTCAATAAAATATTCAGGCTGAGACACGGCTTGCATTTGAAAACACGTATCCTGAAACAAGCACTAAACAGTCAACTTTATCATGCCCGTGTTTACGTGCATAGGGATGTACGTGACGCATCCCTACAGCTGACTGAGTGGCAGAGTCACACATCGGGACAACAACCATCCCTTTTAATGGCCCGTAGCAATATTCTTCTACTTCTTTTAGCAAACAGATACAAGGGGGGTATTTCTTAAACATTTTTCATCCGTGTTTTTGGCGGTTGGTTCAGTTAATAGTGCAACAACTGCTCGTAATTTCTGCTTTGCTACTTTGCTCCGGAGTAGGCTTTCAGCCCCTTACGACGACCCCGCCCACGTTCAGCAGGTAGGGGAGAACGGGGTCATTTGTCACATGGGTTGGATGTCACATTCGTTATATCTCGCCACCAGAGCGCGCTAGCTCTGAAATGTTGATATAAAAAAGGTCCAGAATTGGGATCAGAGGTCACATACATAGACTTCCTTGGAGGAAGACAGCTGCATTTCAGGTGAGAGGATGTTTTGTGTTTTTCATGTCAAATTCAAAATATTTTTCTTCTCAGTATTTTTCTTCTAGGCTTTTACACAATGGGTTTATAACAAAACACTTGTTACCCTCAGAAAGTGTGAAGGGTAAGCTATAGTTTAGATTGTTGTTAGCAAGCTAATTAGTTGTCAGATGGTTGTTGGCCTTGATGCTAGCAAGAAATTCAGGTTGGGGTTGGTCGTCAAATTTTCTGGGGGGTTGGTTGTCACATGTTATCTCAAGGCTGCAGCCAGAAAAGGAACCCAATAACGAAAGAAATTGTCAAGCTGTATCCTCACTGACACCCCAGAGAAGGAAAGAATAGAGCAGGAAAAGGCAGCTAGCAAGCAAAAGAAAAAAGGGCAACAAAATCAAAACAACCCAGTGCATCCCAAACTAGACCAGCTGCCAAGGCTACAGTAAGTTATGTAGGCCTATTTGTCAACTTGACAATGCAATTAAACTTTCAAATTTGGTTCTGCCTCATTGCCTTCTTTTTAAGATTTTTCCCATTAAGATAACATTGTGACAAACAACCCCATAGTGTGTGACAACCGACCCCTTGATGGGGTTGGTTGTCACAATGTGTCAGAGTGTCTTTGATGGTAAATTACTTCTTCATTACAATAAGTTGGAAAAAAAGAGAGACACACATTTCAAGCCAACACCTTAAGCTTCAATTTAATGTAGGAATGGCTATTGACAGATGTTTTGGTGATGAGCAATTCTCACTAGAGTAAAAAGTGTGCTTACTTACCCCGTTCTCCCCTACTATTTGCGGTGGAAAACCACCCGTGTTGCTACCAAACCAAGTCGAGTCGAGTCGAGCCGAGCCGAGTCGAGCTACATGTGCGGTGGAAAAAGCGCCAAAAGTCTCATCTCCTTAGACTCCAGAATGTTATGGTTCACTGTGTTCAGCTCTGAACCAAAACATTGGTACGCTTGGTGCCCGAGCCAGGGAGGTGTTAGAGATAGCACAAGGTTAATACACAGCTCTCAGGAAGTGTCTGTCAGAATTGAAGTGCAAGTCACCCGAGTTGCAGTCCGGTTCTCCTTGGCCAAGTCTGTAATAAATATTGCTTCATAATTCATCACAGTATAGCCACTACAAAAAACTACACTGCACCTCTAATGTATTCCAACGTGTCTATTACATATTGTTAAAAATCACAGCAACCAGCAACAGATACTTGCTGTCAGCAGACCAAATATATATTAAACCATGTTAATCTCTACAAATCATGTTCAAATTATATGTTGTGTTATAACTATTCTCAAATTCAGTTGAGATTATTTTCATAGGTATTAATGATCTGCCAAAGTCTTGTTCATCCATGATGGAGTGTGAATATCATTCCATCCTAACCAAGAGGGAACTTGTGTCAATTAGTGCCAACTAAATGGGGACTCCTGTCATTCCATACAATTTAGGACTGTAGGGTCAATATGTATAACAAACAGACATTTAAGACTACATTTATATTATGTTTCCCTTAAGAATGATCCAGTTTGCATAATTAAAATGCATATTTTCACCATTTTAAAAGTAATAGCAGTGTTTGATTTATTCCATAATGTGCATTACATATTGTTAAAAATCACAGCAACCAGCAACAGATACTTGCTGTCAGCAGACCAAATAATATATTAAAACATGTTAATCTCTACAAATCATGTTCAAATTATATGTGTGTGTTATAACTATTCTCAAATTCAGTTGAGATTATTTTCATAGGTATTACTGATCTGCCAAAGTCTTGTTCATCCATGATGGAGTGTGAATGTCATTCCATCCTAACCAAGAGGGAACTTGTGTCAATTAGTGCCAACTAAATGGGGACTCCTGTCATTCCATACAATTTAGGACTGTAGGGTCAATATGTATAACAAACAGACATTTAAGACTACATTTATATTATATTCCCCTTAAGAATGATCCAGTTTGCATAATTAAAATGCATATTTTTACCATTTTAAAAGTAATAGCAGTGTTTGATTTATTCCATGATGTGCATTACATATTGTTAAAAATCACAGCAACCAGCAACAGATACTTGCTGTCAGCAGACCAAATATATATTAAAACATGTTAATCTCTACAAATCATGTTCAAAGTATATGTTGTGTTATAACTATTCTCAAATTCAGTTGAGATTATTTTCATATGTATTACTGATCTGCCAAAGTCTTGTTCATCCATGATGGAGTGTGAATATCATTCCATCCTAACCAAGAGGGAACTTGTGTCAATTAGTGCCAACTAAATGGGGACTCCTGTCATTCCATACAAGTTAGGACTGTAGGGTCAATATGTATAACAAACAGACATTTAAGACTACATTTATATTATATGTCCCTTAAGAATGATCCAGTTTGCATAATTAAAATGCATATTTTTACCATTTTAAAAGTAATAGCAGTGTTTGATTTATTCCATAATGTGCATTACATATTGTTAAAAATCACAGCAAACAGCAACAGATACTTGCTCTCAGCAGACCAGTCATTCAATGTGTCAGCCCTCTGTTCATCTAGTCAGTGTTAAAGTTAAAGGTATATAATCTATCTTAAAAAGAAACAAAGGGAGGTAACTGCAGCAAGCAAACACTCATTGAGTGAAACAATAGACACAGACAGCTCCATTGATGCAGTGAATGGAGTCCACTCTTAGATGTCACCCAATGATTCAAGTCCACTGTTAGCAAATTCTTCAAAAAAAATGTAAAAACACATTTAAAGTAATATTATGACAGAAGACATTAAAACTAAATATTCTGTTGTGTTTTTTTATTTTTTAAATGACCAGAAATAGGTTGCCACACTTGGCTGGTACCAGCGATAGTCCCCTGTTAGTAAGGTCGGTCTGCCTGTGTGTGTGTGTGTGTGTTTGATTTGCCCATGCGGCGAGGCCCCTGTGTAAACGTTCATAAGATAATATTTAAACTATCTGCACATTGAGAGCTGCAGTGTTTAGGTTAGAAGGCAGGTATGGTGTCGGAATCTATATACTGTACTGTGTGTGCGTGTGTGTGTGTGTGTCTCTCTCTCTATCTGTCTGTGTGTGTGTGTGTGTGTGTGTGTGTGTCTCTCTCTCTCTCTCTCTCTCTATCTGTCTGTGTGTGTGTGTGTGTCTCTCTCTATCTCTCTATCTGTCTGTGTGTGTGTGTGTCTCTCTCTCTCTCTCTCTCTCTCTCTCTATCTGTCTGTGTGTGTGTGTGTTTGTGTGTGTGTGTGTGTCTCTCTCTCTCTCTCTCTCTCTCTCTCTCTGTCTGTGTGTGTGTGTGTGTGTGTGTGTGTCTCTCTCTCTCTCTCTATCTGTGTGTGTGTGTGTGTGTGTGTGTGTGTGTGTGTATTAAAACAACAACAACATGCTGAGTCCGAACACTCCCTCAAACACTCCTTCACACACACACACACACACACACACACACACACACACACACACACACACACACACACACACACACACACACACACACACACACACGGGGTTTATATTGGAGGCAGATGGAGGGAGATGAAAGAAAGGAGTGGAGACATACCAGAGTGAGACACACCTTTAACCAGATATCTGAGGACATCATCTGTTTCATCTCAGGCCACAACACTGTTAATAATAATAATAATAATATATTGGGGCGCTCCGGTGGTGTAGTGGATAGAGCGTGTACCATATTGCCTCCGGCCTTCGTTGTAGTGGTCGCGGGTTCAAATCCTACCCGTGGACCTTTACTGCAGGTCATCCTCTCTCTCTCTCTCTCTCTCTCTCTCTCTCTCTCTCTCTCTCTCTCTCTCTCTCTCTGTCTGTCTCCCCATTTCAACTCTGTACTGTCTAATAAAGCTTGAAAATGCCAAAAAATAATCTTAAAAAAAAATATATATATAATGGATTGGATTTATATAGCGCTTTTCAAGGCACTCAAAGCTCTTTACAGGGTTCCAGGTTCCATTCGTTCACACACAGTCATACCGGTGGTGGTAAACTACGATAGTAGCCACAGCTGCCCTGGGGCAGACTGACGGAAGCGTGGCTGCCATTCAGCGCCTACGGCCCCTCAGACCACCACCTCAAACACACAGCAGTCATACACATTCACACCAGGCAAGGTGGGTGGAGTGTCTTGCCCAAGGACACAACAACCATGACACAGGTGGCAGGGCGGGGATCGAACCTCCAACCCTTTGATCATTGGCCAACCCGCTCTACCACCTGAGCCACAGTTAGCCTAGCTTAGCACAAACACTGGGAGCGGATGGGAACTACTAGCCTAGCTTAGCACATACTCACGGTCTGTTTTGTGTTTCAGTGTCGGATGCTAACGATTATGACGACTTCACTCCCGCGCCGGACTATGACATGGATTACAACGCAACCTTCGAGTACAGCTTGTTCAGTGAGTTACTGCACACACACACACACACACACACACACACAGACACACACACACACACACACACACACACACAGATGGACACACACACACAAACACAAACACACACATACACCTTTTTTTTTTAAATGTTTACGATTTTTTTTTGGCATTTTTATGCTTTATTGATAGTGTAGAGACAGAGTTGAAATGGGGCAGAGAGGGGAGTGACATGCAGAGAACGACCGCGGGCTGGAATCAAACCCGGGGGTCCGCTGCTGGCCGAGGCCCATGGGGGGGACGCCCTACAACACACACACAGGTTTTTGTCCTTTATTTGTATTTATCTCATACTCTCCCCCAGGTAACGCCAGCAGTGAGGATCTGGACAGGCTGAGTGAACTATACATCCCAGAGGAGAATGACGTCATCACAGAGGAACCCACGGTTACTGTGACCGTGGCAACAGCCCGACCAACCACAGCGCAGCATCAGGAGAAAGAGGGAGGGGCCACAAGACGCCCCGCCCCCCCCACACCTAAAGGCAGCGCGTCACTTCCTCTGTCTGTGGTGAGGAATGAAACACTAGATCTGCGTTCTGAATCTCATACTCTTTCTTTTTTCTATTCTACATACTACATCCGACGATAAAAAGAATCTAGTTAGGATGCAGTAGGCATACTATTGGGACATACTTTTACTCCTTTATTTCATCATAACATTGCGCCTTGATCTTGCCTCTTGCTTTTATATCCGTCTCATCCCGTTTGTTTTCACATGGAGGCTTCGTCGATATGACGTCACTTCACGTGCGCACTGGATTGTGGGTCAGAATCACCCAAATAGGATGCAGTTTTCAACACTAACAATCTTGGCCGGATGAAGTAGGACATCCGGGTCTTTCTAACCATCCTAAATCTGGCCACAAGAATCAGGACAATCCTAATTTTCTACCAGACTATATAGTAGAAAGTATGAGATTCGGAACGCAGGGTACATCTGATGGTATAATTAATATATACACAGTGTGCCTTGCAAAAGTATTCATACCCCTTGAACTTTTCCACATTTTGTCACGATACAGCCACACACGTACATTTATTTTATTGGGATTACGCAGTTAACCTGTTGTTATTGGAATACTTCACCCATAGGGAACCAGCGTTCTATCATTATTAAATCGCTATTATAATATAAAGAATGAGGTTTTTCTTCCCTCAGTCTTCCCTTGGCCCGGCTGTCCTGTTAATCCTAACCCTACATTTATACTCAAGTGATGTCACACTAGTAATATGTAGGGTTAAACATGTAGGGTTTTTGCCCATTCTTCTTTGAACTCTGAGATCCTATGTAGGGCGGCAGTGGCAAAGTGGGCAGGGAGTTTGCCTCTGGAGTGCAGGGTCGGAGGTTCGATCCCCCGCATACCCGCCACATGTTGAAGTGTCCTTGGGCAAGACATTGAACCCCGCATTGCTCCCGATAGTTAGCTTGCACCCTGCGTGGTAGCTGCTGCTGCTATCGGTGTATGTATGAATGAATGAATGTGTGTGTGATTGGGTGAATGTGTACAAAACAATGTAAAGCGCTTTGAGTCTGTGAAAAACCAGGGAAAAGAGATATGTAAGTCGAGTCCATTTACCATTTGAACTATAGCTCAAGCTGTGATAGTTATAGTAGTGCGGATAACTGAAAGGTTTACAGAGCCTAGGCTGTGTATTGACACAAGCTGAGCCGAAGAAACAAACTCCACATAATATAAGACTGCTGAGACGTGACCTCGATTCACACTGAGTCACTGTGTGTGTGTGTGTGTGTGTGTGTCTCTCCCTCTGTGTGTGTGTGTGTGTGTGTGTGTGAGAGTATGAGAGTGTGTGTGTGTGTGTGTGTGTGTGTGTTTCCATCTGCTTCCTATCAAAGTAAATCTGATCTCTTCCAGCATCAACAAACACACACACGTTAAATCAAACGTACACGTGTTGTATTGTAGATCTGCTCTGTGGTGTGTATGTGTGTGTGTGTGTGTGTGTGTGTGTGTGTGGTCTGTGTGCGTGTGTGTGTGTGTGTGTGCCAGTAACCACGTTGTTCCAGTTTAACCCACTGTGTGTCACGTATAAATCATTTCAGTTTTTCCACAATAACACTAAACGTTCTTCAACTTCTAAAGATTGTGTGTGTGTGTGTGTGTGTGTGTGTGTGTGTGTGTGTGTGTGTGTGTGTGTGTGTGTGTGTGTGTGTGTGTGTGTGTGTGTGTGTGTGTGTGTGTGTGTGCGTGTGCGTGTGCGTGTGCGTGTGCGTGTGCGTGTGCGTGTGCGTGTGCGTGTGCGTGTGCGTGTGCGTGTGCGTGTGTGTGTGCGTTCGTTCGTGTCTGTATTTGGTTTCAAACCTCAGACAAATTCAATTATGTTTTATTTTCTCTTAAGTTCAACCAGGTTCTCTGGTGATTTATGTTGTTTTTTATTCCATGAAAACAGCATGAAATACACACACACACACACACACACACACACACACACACACACACACACACACACACACACACACACACACACACGCCCATGTTACCAATTCAACAAGTTATATACTATAAGATTTGGGTTAGGGGTGACTTTAAAGTCTCTACAAGGAACTTTTTAATATTTCTGAAACAGTCTCATTTCTCCTCTGATGATCATAAATTACATGTAACAGCAAACGAGACCATCAGTGCTAAAGAATGCTATTTTTATTTAGTTTTTCTTAATGCCTTTGTCATGGGTATACGCTCACCCAGGAACAACAGCTTGCGTAGGTAAAAACACTACCGCTTTTGTCCACAGGGGGGCGCTAGAATTAACACAAACTGAAAGTTCCTCAGAGTACCTTTAACCAACTTGTTTTCTCTGCAGGACTTGAGGACTCTCGTTTGGACTCTGATGATCCTTATCGGCCTCAACACACAACAACTGCTACACACACTATGATGCTAACACACACAAGGTGAGACACACACACACACACACACACACACACACACACACACACACACACCCACGCACACACAGACACAGACACACACAGACACAGACACACATACACACACTAGGTGTAGTGGCCGCCTGTCTCCAGCAGAGGGTGCTGTAGCTTCACACACACATTCAGCTGAATTCACTCAGATTATTTTAACTGTTTATTTTTTATTTTTTTTATGCAATAGTCACAACATGTTCAAAACTCATGGACGCTTTTTCATTTTTTTTTAAAGACTTAATATTTTTTGGGCATTTCTTCTTTATTAGACAGTGTGTAGAGACAGAGATGAAATGTGTCAGAGAGGGGAATGACATGCAGAGAACGACCCGGGCTGGATTCTAACCCGGGTCTGCTGTGAAGAGGACAGAGACTCCGTTCCTTCATCCAATGACCACATTTACATAATTGCAAATAAACAACAAAACTTTATGCCAGCAGCTTATAGCAGAGAGTTCAGTTTACAGTCATTGTGAACTGGTTTGAACACGTGGCTTCAGTTTTGACAAATGCACAAAAGCAATGAATAAAAACAATATTATTATTATTATTATTTTTATTTTTTATTTTTTTTAATATTTTTTGGGCATTTTTATGCTTTATTGATAGTGTAGAGACAGAGTTGAAATGGGGCAGAGAGGGGAGTGACATGCAGAGAACGACTGCGGGCTGGAATCGAACCCGGGTCCGCTGCTGGCCGAGGCCCATGGGGGGGACGCCCTACCAACTGAGCTAAGGGCGCCCCCTATTAGTTTATTTTTAATATATTATCAATATATAATAATTTTATTTCCCAGAATGAGGCTTCTTCCTGAGCCTGGATTCATATCGATTATATTTGTCCTAAAAGTGAAGAAAAAAAATTAGACAAAAAATGTGTTGCTGAAAACTTCAGACAGATAATTCCCATGAAATATAGAGAATAAAAGGAGCAAAGCGTTTCATTGTAATAGCACTGATTGTATTGTGTGTGTGTGTGTGTGTGTGTGTTTATGTGTTTGTGTGTGTGTGTGTGTGTGTGTGTGTGTGTGTGTGTGTGTGTGTGTGTGTGTGTGTGTGTGAGAGACTCTGAAAGGTTGAAACAGAATTCACATTAAATCCCAAATGACTCGTTACGAATCGCTGACATTTACGATCTGAGATAAAAGCTGATGAAGTTCACACACACACACACACACACATACACACACACACGTTGTTCTATGAAATATTCTATTGTAATCTATTATATTCTAACGGTCAGAGATTTATGAAAGGGAAGGGTGATGAGACAATAGTTATTATTCATGCCTTTGCTTGGGTGTGTGTGTGTGTGTGTGTGTGTGTGTGTGTGTGTGTGGGTGTGGGTGTGTGTGTGTGTGTGTGTGTGTGTGTGTGTGTGTGTGTGTGTTTGAGTGTGTGTGTGTGTGTTTAGGGAATCTGTAGGAACATGCCCGACATACAAATTTACAGTGACCAACATCAAGTGTAATCATCTTTGGATTTACGTGTATAAACATTTACAGCTCCGTAAAAACATTCAGAGACCAATCTGGATTGTTCTTCAATCTTCATCTCTACATTACTTTAAAAAATGCTCTTAATGATAAAAAAAATCATTGGAATTTGGTAGAAATGTTGTCAGTAGTTTATAGAATAAAACCAAAATGTTCATTCTACTCAAACATATGGCTATAAATAGTAAAACGAGAGACACTGAACATTTGGAGTGGTCTCTTCATTTTTTCCAGGGTTGTATGAGGTTAAAACATTGTTATTTTTAAAATTCATATAATCCTAACACGATGTCATTTGTGTGTTTTTCAGCTGATGTCGGATCAGTTTGAACCCTGCTGGTCGCCGTGGTGATGAAGAGGTCAAAACCCCTGAAGTGACCTTTGACCTTTGAGAACGGACTATAACAGCGTGACACACACACACACGCACACACACACACACACACACACACACACACACACACACGCTCACACACACACACACACACACACACACATGGTCTCGTTTGCTGTTACGTGTAATTTATGATCATCACGGGGAAAAATTGGACTTTTTTCAGAAATATTTAAACGTTCCTCGTAGCACCTTTAAAATCACTTTTGTCATTAATTTACTTCCATTTACTATATGCCCACACACCCCACACACACACACACACACACACACACACACACCACACACACACACACACACACACACACACACACACACACACACACACACACACACACACACACACACACACACACACACACACACACAACACACACACACACACACACACACACACACACACACACACAACACACACACACACACACACACACACACACACACACACACACACACACACACACACACACACACACACATTCTCTGTAAACTCCCCCTGTGCGTCTCAGAGAGGTTAGAGTATTTTAAGATGTCTCCACTTAAAAATACACGTTTAGTTCCTCGGGCACTTTGTCAACAGAAAGCACTTAACCCGTTTATCACACAAGTCTTCACATGTTCTAGATTGTTCTGTTTGAGAAAGAGATCGTTATTTAAAGGAGAAGTACGTCATATTTTTTGTGACATCACACATGGTAAAATGTATTGTTAGGATTAACAGGACAGCTGGGCCGAGGGAAGACTGAGGGAAGAAAAACCTCATTCATTATATAATCCGATTATAATAACGATTTTAAAAATGATAGTGCGCCGGTTCCGTATGGGTGAAGTATTCCTTTAAGTTACTTTATTGGTCAATTAAAGGAGAAGTAAGAGATATTTATTTGTTAATATAAGTGTTAATATCACTCTATATTCATACAGCAATCACTTAAAGGAATACTTCACCCATACGGAACAGGTGTTCTATCATTATAAAATCACTATTATAATATAATGAATGAGGTTTTTCTTCCTCAATCTTCCCTCAGTCTTCCCTTGGCCCAGCTGTCCTGTTAATCCTAGCCCTTACTATGATGTCACACGAAGGAAAATGTAGGGTTAGACAGTGAGACCATACAACACTCTTTCTGCCTTTTCTCAGGCTAGGATGAACCAATTTCAATTTTTTTTTGCACTCTTATACTAAATAGGATCTCAGAATTCAATACACCTTCATATTCCCACCGGTGAAGTAGGGCTTTAAACAGTATGCACAGTTCATAACACAGGTCTCCCAGTCATTCAGCTTTGCAATAATTGCCAGATAACATTTTGAGTATCCCGCTGGTT
>CM047520.1:27808045-27813045 GCA_026122265.1 Ammodytes dubius | reverse complement strand
ACACACACACACACACACACACACACACACACAAGGAGGTGATTCTAACGGTCAGAGAAACGCTAGCGCTGGCGTTTGACATTTAGCCGTTAATGAGAGAGAGATGAAAAGAGAGCAGATACTTATCAGACGCAGAAAAGGGCAAAAAAAACTAAAGTATTCTAAGGCGTTAACTCCCCAAGGCAGGATGTTAACATACAAGTTGATTAAAGGTGCACTGCGTAACTCTGTGTGTGTGTGTCAGAGAAGTGAAACATTTTCTAAGGTTTATTCACATCATAGCTGAATAAACAAACTTTCCTCACAGGAAAATGTGATCCCTGGAACACTGTTTGAAGTTAGAAAGCTTCCTGAAAAGTTACTGTTTCACTGTTGTTGTTGTTTACAGCAGCAGGGCCCACAGTTTGGTTTACAAACATATTCTAGTCTTACGTTTGGTTCCAGGTTCCTCAAGATAATTTAATTCATGATGATAGAATTATTCAATACTAAGAATTACGTGTAGAGAAAATATGTTTAGTAAACTAACTGCAGGCTCTGTGAATGTAAACAAACCCCCCTCCTCACAGTGACCCTTTAAATAACATAAAATAAGGGTGTATGTGTGTGTGTGTGTGTGTGTGTGTGTGTGTGTGTGTGTGTGTGTCTAACCTGTTGTGTTTAACTGATATCGTTGATACAAAATCAATTCATTATTCCCGGTTGTTCAATCAAAGTAATCCTTTGAGGCTGGTCTGCCCTTCAGCTGTGAATCTTTGACCTGTGTGTGTGTGTGTGTGTCTGTCTGTCTGTGTGTGTGTGTGTGTGTGTGTGTCTGTCTGTCTGTGTTGTGTGTGTGTGTGCACGCGTGTGTGTCTGTGTGCGTGTGTGTGTGTGTGTGTGTGTGTGTGTGAGTGTGCGTGCGCGCGCGTGTGTGTGTGTGTGTGTGTGTGTGTGTGTGTGTGTGTGTGTGTGTGTGTGTGTGTGTGTGTGTGTTGTGTGTCTGTGTGTGTCCTCATGTCAACATGGACCTGTTAAATATTAAAATGGCTGCACAGACGCATCATCGATCAGGGAAAGACGTCCACACGTTTTGATATGACGCGTTGAATAACATGAATACAGTGTGTGTGTGTGTGTGTGTGAGTGTGTGTGTGCGTAGGTGTGTGTGTGTGTGTGTGTGTGTGTGTGTGTGTGTGTGTGTGTGTGTGTGTGTGTGTGTGTGTGTGTGTGTGTGTGTGTGTGTGTGTGTGTGTGTGTGTGTGTGTGTGTGTGTGTGTGTGTGTCAGCAGGAGACAGATAAATAGCTTTAGGGGAGGACAGACCTCAGCACATCACCCAACAGGACCAACCTTTCTCCACACGGACCTTTACCGTCTCCGAAAACGTAAGTCTATTTTTATAAGTAATTTTTGATGTTTCTTAGTAAGACTTCATTTTTTTATAACAAATTTAGACATATTATCTTAAATCTGCCAAACTCTACCTGTAACTGTTTTAATTAGGCTATATTGTGCTTTCACCCATTTCATTTTATTCATAATTTTTCATATTTCTTAGCAAGGCAAGGCAGGGCAAGTTTATTTCTATAGCACAATTCAAACACAAGGCCATTCAAAGTGCTTTACAGGGGCAAGATTAGAATACATTATAAAAGCAAATGAATAGAAATAGAACATAGTAAGACTTCATTTATTTTTTATAGCAAATTCAGACATTTTATCTTAAATCTGCCAATCTCTACCTGTAACTGTTTTAATTAGGCTATATTGTACTTTCACCCATTTCATTTTAATTCCATCCATTCTACATCTCTGTCTAAATGTTTCAGTTGTTTTTGTCTCTTTATCAGCTGTTGTGTATTGGATGTATTTGCAATGTATATTGTGTATGTGTTGTGGTTTTTGCTTTACATTTCATTGTAAATGAGGGTCACCACTCAAAAGAGTCTTCGGTCTCAATGGGATTTACCTGTATAAATAAAGGTTAAAAAAAAAAAAAAAAAAAAAAATTGATCTCTGGTAGAAACAAAGGCTAAATGAAAATTCAATTCAACATTTACATTTAAAGTTGCTACAAGTAACTTTTAAATATTTCTGAAACAGTCTCATTTTCCCTCTGATGATCATAAATGACATGTAACAGCAAACGAGACCATCAGTGCAAAGGAAGAATGCTATTTTTATATAGTTTTTCTCAATGCCTTTGTCATGAGTATATATACGCTCACCCAGGAACAACAGCTGGCGCTCGAATTAACACAAAGGGAAAGTTCCTCGGAGCACCTTTAAAAAAAAACACACAATTTATCTTTCCCTGTGTTATTCTCTTAGGTATTTTGCTGCGATAGCGTGCAGTGGTGTAACAAGTAGCTGATGTGTGTGTGAGTGTGTGTGTGTGTGTGTGTGTGTGTGTGTGTGTGTGTGTGTGTGTGTGTGTGTGTGTGTGTGTGTGTGAGAGAGAGAGAGCCTGTGTGTGAGTGTACACTGTAGATCATAGATAGTATATAAATGGATGTAGCATCCGGGCTGACCTCAGTTATTCAGACTGCATCCAATCGTCCTGGTCTATGCGCGTCGCCATCTTGTCAAATTTTTCTCCGCCTCATTTCCTTTTACCGATAAAGGGCGTTGATGTGACGTCGGGAGGGAGGGAGATACGCCCGTCTAGCTGACGTATACCTCCGAGGCAAAGTGAGGGACAACGGGCGGCTAGCTGTCACTCAAGAGACCACGCCCCTAATTATTCAGACATTTTAACCTCTAAAAGAATAAAAACTAGCCTGGTCCAACCCCCCCGCCCCTCCTTAATGTTGTCATGGAGATATGACCTAAACATACGGACTATCATGTTTTCTTGCACCCGGCCTTGAATAGGTTTGATAATGCTGTGAAAACGTCCTGTTTAACATGGGAGTCAATGAGAAATTGCTCTGTTTTGGTACCACCTCCTAGTGGCCACTCGGTGAACTGCAGTTTTTGTCACTTCAAAACTGGGGCGACTGTGGCTCAGTTGGTAGAGCGGGTCGGCCGATAATCAAAGGGTTGGAGATTCGATCCCCGCCCTGCCACCTGTGTCAGAGTTGTTGTGTCCTTGGGCAAGACACTTCACCCACCTTGCCTCGTGTGAATGTCGATAGTTAGCCTGCTGCTATCGGTGTATGAATGTGTGTGTGAATGGTAACGTGGGAAAGGAAAACAGGTCTCCCTTGCAAAAGAGTCTTCGGACTCAATGGGATTTACCTGTAGAAATAAAGGTTAAAAAAAAAAAAAAAAAAAAAAAACTTCCACATCGGATGCCGGTTGGTTGGGGCTTGGTGTAGACGTGAGACTCGTGTGATCTGAGGTGTCTGTGTTTGTGTCTCTACAGGTGTCTAGCTGCGATGGACAGTGTGCGTGCCGCGGTCTACCTGTCTGTCTGCCTGTCCGTCATGACGTCACTGTGTCAGGGCCAGAGGTCGCCCGACGCCCGTCTGTCTGACGAGGGCTTCACCGGACTCACAACCAAAGAGCTGGTGAGGCTGTGTGTGTGTGTGTGTGTGTGCGTGTGTGTGTGTGTGTGTGTGTGTGTGTGTGTGTGTGTGTGTGTGTGTGTGTGTGTGTTTGTGTTTGTGTTTCTTCAGTGTGTGTGTGTGTGTGTGTTTAGCCTGAAATGATGTAAGTTAAACATTTCACCTGCAGTGTCTCGCTTGAAAACTGATTTAAATGGATTCCTTTGCCAGTTGCATGATTACTGACATAAAAACTATTAATTTTAGGCTTGGATTTTTTTTTTTTTTTACTTTTAAATAAATATGCAAATGTTGTAATATCTAACTTATCATGTTTAAATTTGCTTTTCTTTAAACACCTGAGATCTGGATGTTGGGTGAAGCCAGAGTCCTTTTCATTTCAAAATATCCAGACTCAAAACTAAAGAAGTTATGGTGTGTGACCTTTTCATATAAATGAATGTCAGTTACATTCAAGCCATCGCCAAACAAGTTCACACAACGTTGATCAGAGGTTCATTCAAGCTCCGTGTGTAAATAGAGACGTATGTTTGTCACTTCCTTCAGTCTGCCGTGCAGGGCGGCTGTGGTGAAGTGTGTAGGACGGTCGTCCACTGGGTTACAGGGTCGGTGGTTGGATCCCCCGTCTCCCCGCTACATGTCCAAGTGTCCCTGGGCAAAGAGACACTGAACCCTGAATGTCTCCCGATAGTTAGCTTGCACCCTGCGTGGTAGCTGCTGCTGCTATCGGTGTATGAATGTGTGTGTGAATGTGTGAATGTGTACGAAACAATGTAAAGTGCTTTGAGTCTGGGAAAAACCAGGGAAAAGAGCTTTATAAGTGGAGTCCACAAAAGTTACTCCAACAGGAAGAAGATAATATAGTTTACTGTCTGTGTGTCTCTCTCTCTCTCTCACTCTCTCTCTCTCTCTCTCTCTCTGTGTTTGTGTGTGTGTGTGTGTGTATGTGTGTGTGTGTCTGACCCTGTGTGTGTGTGCGTCTGACCCTGTGTGTGTGTGTGTGTGTGTGTGTGTGTGTGTGTGTGGTGTGTCAGGCTGATGCTCTGCAGAATATGCTGGATGAAGCTGACAGCAGTGTTGGTCTGTCTGTGGAGAAGAAAGCCAGCGTCATCCCCCGGGTAACGACCAACTCATATCAACAACGTATATTCATATTCTACTCATGACATCTATTGCAGCATGTCCGTCCTGGGAGAGGGATCCCTTACTCTGTCGACTCTCCTTGAGATTTCTCAATGTTTTAATCCTTGAATCTTGAATCACCAGAAGTGTGACAACTCTCTCTCTCTTTCTCCCTCTGTGTTTCTCCCTCTCCCTCTCCCTCTCTCTGTCACTCTCTCCCTCCTCCCTCTCTCTCCCTTTGTCTCGCTGTATCTATGTCTGTGTTTGTGTGTATCTGTCTCTCTCTCTCTCTTTCAGTGTGACGTGGGCGAGCGATGTGCGATGAAACACGGCCCTCGGATCGGTCGACTTTGCGACTGTCTGCGAGGAACGGCTTGCAACACCTTCT
>CM047520.1:27755545-27803045 GCA_026122265.1 Ammodytes dubius | reverse complement strand
TTTATTTCATTATTGTTGGTTATAATGACAATTTTAAAAAGGAATTCAAAAATAAGATTTTAGGATTATAAAAAGTGACCGTCCATGTTATGATCTGATATGGTCTGATACGGAGTCAAAGTGAGAATGTCATCTGAGTATGAGAAGTACAGTCCCCTCCATAAGTATCAGAACAGTGAGGCCAATTCCTTTATTTTTGCTGTAGACTGGAAACATTTGGGTTTGACACCAAAAGATGAATATGAGACAATAGTTCAACATTTCAGCTTTCATTTCCAGGTATTAACATCTGGATCTCAGAATCAGAATCAGAAAGGATTTTATTGCCAAGAAGGGTTTTACACCAACAAGGAATTTGTCTTGGTGAATAAGGTGCATACAGTTAGACAATAAACAATGAACGAACAGTGACTGTAATATATACAATATAACACAATATATAAACAAGTGATAAGTTAAAATAGTATAAAATAGAATACAAACTAAGGTAAATAGAATAAAAAAACTAAGGTAAATAAACGGATTGAGTCAGTGTCAGTGGCAGACACAACACATAAGATAGCATTATTTGTAAAGGAACACCACATGTTTATGTGAGCAAAAGTATTCGAACTGATACACTTAAAATAAATTAAAGTGAATAAGACTTAATATTTTGTTGCAATCCTTCCCTTGCAATAACTGCATCAAGCCTGTGCCCATAGACAGCATTCTTCTTTTGTGATGCTTTTCCAGGCTTTCACCGCAGCCTCTTTTTCCTAAACTTGTCCCTGTGTTTGACTTTTACCTGCAGACGTCCATCAGCTGCTGGTGGTTAAAGAAGAGGAGCCACCAGAGCCCCCACACATTAAAGAGGAACCAGAGGAACTGTGGAGCAGTCAGGAGGGAGTGCAGCTTCAAGATATCACCAAGTTCCCCTTCACTCCTGTCCCTGTGAAGAGTGAAGATGATGAAGAGAAAGCTCAGTCCTCACAGCTTCATCAAAGACAAACTGAACACATGGAACCAGCAGCTGATGGAGAGGACTGTGGAGGACCAGGAGACAGTGATGGTGATTGGACCCAAACCAGCAAAGGTCAGTGTCAGTTTAATCAGCCTTGGCCCCTGGTATGCTAATGCAAAGCCCATTACAAGTTATTCAGGAGTAATGTATAGCCGCTCTAACCACTACACCAAGCATCTCAAAATGGCGGTCCGGACTGAGTGACGGACCCATGACCAATTTAAAATAATGCGATTTAAAAATTTATTTTTTATAATATATATATATATAGGGGAGAGTGGCCTAAGTTGTGCCACTTTTTACTCAAAGTGACTTTAAAGTAAGGCCTTGACAGTAAAGTCTCCAACTCAAATATGTACATATAATTCAGGGTGTTGTG
This sequence comes from Ammodytes dubius, assembly GCA_026122265.1. NCBI lineage: Eukaryota > Metazoa > Chordata > Actinopteri > Uranoscopiformes > Ammodytidae > Ammodytes > Ammodytes dubius. The sequence continues at coordinate 27,801,663 of CM047520.1, read as the reverse complement.
CATCCCTGGCAATAAAAACTTTGGATCTGGAATAAACTGTTTAAGAAATATAGCTTTCGGAAAAAAAGTTGTCTTGTGGCACAACTTGCCCCCGGTGTGGTGTAAGTTGTGCCACAAGAGAGAATACCATGGGGTAAATTGTGCCATTGATATATATCTCATAAACTGTAATGCAAGATAAATCCATTAGACAATCACTTATTTAAGGTGTATTTAAAGTAAATAAAGTCAATATTTTACAAAGATTGAAGGACAATTTTCTTAAACAAGGCCTAGCAGATCTAATGGTTTTACCTGCAAAGCTCACAATGACAAAGTCACCGTCATCATCTTTCTGGCCATCTGAACTCTCATCAGTGGTGTCGTTAAGTGGAATTGAGATGTCACTCTCTTCTGAGCTACTGTAGACAATCACTTTCTTTTGGTGACTAGCGTATACAGCCATGCCACTGGCACAACTCTCAGAAATGTACTTTGCACTTGCTGCTCCGCCCTTGTTGAACCAACTGCCTCCTGGCATATGTGATTCCCCCTACATTTCTGCCTTTAAATCAAGGCTCAAAACTCATCTGTACACCCTGGTTTTTCCTCCCCATTAACTATCTTACCTCTGCACTACTATCTTTGTTTATATATGGATGTATGGGCTTTATGGCTTTTATTTTTGTTATTGTTATTTTACCTTCATTGTTTACCTACTGAATGCACTATGCTCAGCACTTTGGACAGTGCAAACTGTTATAAATGTGCTTTTATAAATACATTTTACTTACTTACTTACTTACTTATAACTCACCCCAGGCCCTCGGGCACAAATCACCCCAACCCAGAATTTTGGATAATAAGCATGATGCAGCAGTTTAGGGCTGACATCTTGCTAACTATATAGACACAAAGTGTAGCATACTAAAGCACTAAAACATGTGTCAAATGTTTTCAAACGTGTTTATAATTGTTCAGACACAATAATCAAAAAACCTTGATCATGGAAATTTTACTTTGCAAGGTAAAAAAATCGTTTTTTTTAGCTTAAATGTGCTTATATCTTATTCCATGTTTCTCCATTCTTTACAGGATGAGTTACAGTGCCTTGCGAAAGTATTCATACCCCTTGGAATTTTCCACAATTTGTCACATTAAAACTACACACGTACATTCATTTTATTGGGATTTTATGTGATAGACCAACACAAAGTGGCGCATAATTGTGAAGTGGAATGAAAATGAAACATGGTTTTAAAAAAAATTTATAAATAAAAAACTGAAAAGTGTGGCGTGCAAAAGTATTCAGCCCCCTGAGTCAATGCTTTGTAGAACCACCTATCGCTGCAATTACAGCTCCAAGTCTACTGGGGTATGTCTCTACCAGCTTTGCCCATCTACAGACTGACATGTTTGTCCATTCTTCTTTAAAAAATAGCTTGAGCTTCAGATTTAGCATCAGATTGGATGGAGAGCGTCTGTGAACAGCAATTTTTAAGTCTTTCCAGAGATTCGCAATTGTATTGAGGTCTGGACTTTGACTGGACCATTCTAACACATGACTGCTTTAGTGTAAACCATTCCATAGTAGATCTGGCTGTATGTTTAGGGTAGTTGTCCCTCTGGAAGGTGAACCTCCACCCCAGTCTCAAGTCTTTTGCAGACTCTAACAGGTTTTCTGACCTGTATTTGGCTCCATCCATCTTCCCATCAACTCTGACCAGCTTCCCTCTTCCCTGCTGAAGAACAGGACCCCCACAGCATGATGCTGCCACCACCATGTTTCACAATGATGATGGTGTATATAGGGTTATGTGCAGTGTTAGTTTCCGCCACACATTCAGGCCAAAAACTTCAAGTTTGGTCTCATCTGAATATGAGCATGGCTTGTGGCAAGTGTTGGAGGAAGGTGCTCTGGTCAGATGAGACCAAAATTGAAGTTTTTGGCCTTAACGCAAAGTGCAATGTGTGGCAGAAAACTAACACTGCACATCACCCTATACACACCATCCCCACCGTGAAACATGGTGGTGGCAGCATCATGCTGTTGGGGTTCTGTTCTTCAGCAGGGGTAGGGAAGCTGGTCAGAGTTGATGGGAAGAAGGATGGAGCCAAATAAAGAACAGAAAACCTGTTGGAGTCTGCAAAAAACTTGAGACTGGGTGGAAAAAATTAAATCATCTTAATTTCTCTCAGATGACAGGAGATCGTTAATTTTTATTGATATTGATACCATTTTCGAGACTCCTTAACAATCCAAGTCTTTATTGATATCACTATTGATACTTTTCTATTATTTTGTTGAAATAGAACTTGTATTATTGCTTTAATTGCTGATATGATCATAGCTCAAGATATGACATTAAACAGGTCATAATTCCATCTTTACTATCTATTTTATATTGTTGGGAAAACAAGTTTTCGCCAAAATCTCAAATTTCTTTTTTTTTGTGTTGCATTTGAACACATCAATCGTATTACTGAGCCGGCCTGAACACATCACAGTTGACATGTTTGCTACTTTTTTTAAGCTAACTAGCTCTATATCCTTCCGATTTTAACATGGATTTAAAAACTGGATTACTATTTTTAACCTACGGGACTTTCTACACCGTTCGGTTGTGTGATTACTACCGCTGCTTTGAATGACTGTTGATGCGCCGATGCCGACTCTCCGAGCCCGTCTGCACACCGTCTGCAGCAGCAGCTGACAGAGTTTTTTTGGACTAGACGAATACTGAGTTGAATGAGTTTTTTAACCCAAAGAAAGCAAAGGTACAACATTTTTATATAGGCCTACAGTCCAGTGTTAGATATGACCAAACTACAAGCTGTGGCCTCTCACACTCTAGCTCGCTTCACGTGTGGAAGGCTCGCTGTGGGCGTCCATGAACCTGTCGGCGGCTGGATGTAAACAGTGCCGCGCCTACAAGTGACTTATTAATCGCGCGACAACGAATCGAGGACCAAATTCGTTGCCAACGCTTTTAGTAATCGATTCGTTGTTGCAGCCCTACATGAAATCCCAATAAAATAAATGTATGTGTGTGGTTTTAATGTGACAAAATGTGGAAAATTCCAAGGGGTATGAATACTTTTGCAAGCCACTGTAAATGGATGGCTCTTCTTAAATATCTGGTCACATTTCCAATTTTTTCTATGGTTTTCTAGAAACAAGGGGTGGCACAACTTCCCCACCGGCACAACTTAGGCCACTCTCCCCTATGTATATTTCACTATACAAAGCATGATTATGTTAATAAAGATATTTCTCACTGAAATACAAATTGCAAACTGAGCAGAATAGTCTGTTGTACAGCATAAAAACAGCAAAAAGTAATGATCTTCACATAGTGCCCTCCCTCTCTTCCTCCGTCTGTCACGGCATGTGCATAATAGCGGCACTCACCAAACAGCCAATCAAATTGTTTGTTCACCAGAAGAGCGGAAAATTTGGAATGGGGAAAATGGCTTGCTTGAAAATTAGGAAAGTTGACCACGAAAACAGACATTTTAAAGGTGAATGTACTGACCTTTGTGTCTGATAAAAAGCGGGAATATTAAGCAGACATGGGGGACTCGAGTCGCAAATTTGAGGACTTGAGACTTGCTTGACTAACACTGATAAAAGACTCGACTTGACTTTGACTTGGTCTTCATGACTTGAGACTTGACTTAGACTTGAGACAGATGACTTGAAATTACTTTACTTTTTAAAAGTTAAATTACAGAAATTATGTTTTATTTTGAAACATGATCAGGTGATTTTACAGTGCAATGCACGCAGCGCGCTGCATGGACAAACAGCGTCAGCAGGTCAACACAGGAGCAGCAGTCATGGAGGCGGCTAGAGCAAGAATAATTGCTGTGACCCTGCTACACGCCTATAAACCAATCACAGTAAATATGTAGCGCCTTCTTCCCTCCCATTTTCACATCGTAGCGGGAAGTCTTGTAAAGGAAAACGAAAGTAACAAGCGTTACCTGCAGCGCTGCTGTCTTGACAACGCACACTTCCTTATCGCGCGCCCTGCATCCACGGACGGACTATATGCGTTATAAAAAGCATCTACATGTGAGACAAAACAGCGGCACCTGATGATGCAGTTCGACACTCCGAGTTCACCGGCTCAGTTCCCTCTGACAGGCCCTGACAGTAGCAGAGTAGCAAAACAACAGTTAGAACGTTTTTACTGAAAGAATTACAACGTCGGATAGCAACAGGACAAACCTTTTCAATCACCTAAAAAGAAAGTCAAAGGATGACTTTCCAACACCAGACCAAAACAAACAACTAACATGTTTGAGAAAGCCACTCCATATGAAAAGACAAGCAAGCTCTGGAGAGAGGTAACTGCATCACGTTTTACCTGGCAAAGGATATTATTTTAAGTTATGACAAAGTTAGTTTGAAAGAGTCTGACAGTAAACCATGTCAACACTTTGTAATGTCCAGTTGGTTAAATTGCACACACAGATTAAATCTGGTTTAAAAAGGTAGGCCTTCTTTTTCCTGAATGGTATGTTTTTTTCTATGTTTTTGAGGTGCATAAATGTGTTTTATTTTACTGAGTTTAGCCAATTGCAGGCCTAGGCTACATGTAATTCTTAGAATTTAATCATTCATAAATCTGTACAAAATAATTTTGAGGAACCTGGAACTAAACATAAGACTACCATATGATTATCAACACAACTGTGGCCCTTGAATTAGCAGAAACTTGTTAAATAATCTTAATCAGTATAAAAAAATTAATCAGGATAAAATCAAGAGGTGATCATTGCATAAAATAAAGGTGATATGATATTTTTGCCACAGATCATTAGCCTGTTTTATTTTGCATGCATAATGGGCATTGAGTGTCCGTTTTGTGTAAGTATGTGTTACTTTATGCCTTTCCTTGTCTATGTTAAAAGTAAGCTATTTGGAAATTGAAAGTAAACGTGGTTAAAATGATCAGGAGTTGTGCAGTGTTGATCATATCTGATAGATAAGGGTTCGCTATTGGATGCAGACATTATGAGGTTCGGACCTTTGCTGGAAGAAATGTTTTGTTACTGGACCTGTTTCAATTGTATTTGAAGACCCTGCACTACACCTTTAAAGGACCTGTTATACCCATTAGCAAATAAAGTTAAGTTTTAACTGGACATTACAGTTTTCTGAACGGTTTAATTTTTCTCCCCAGACGTCCATCAGCTGCTGGTGGTTAAAGAGGAGGAGCCACCAGAGCCCCCACACATTAAAGAGGAACCAGAGGAACTGTGGAGCAGTCAGGAGGGAGAGCAGCTTCAAGATATCACCAAGTTCCCCTTCACTCCTGTCCCTGTGAAGAGTGAAGATGATGAAGAGAAAGCTCAGTCCTCACAGCTTCATCAAAGACAAACTGAACACATGGAACCAGCAGCTGATGGAGAGGACTGTGGAGGACCAGAACCAGCCAGGAACTCACACCCAGATCCACATTTACAACCTGAGACTGAAGACCAGCCTGAAGACTCCTCTGAGACTGAAGACAGCGTGGATTATTCTAATGAGACCAAAGAACCTCAGTCAGGTTCAAAGGCTCGGAAAAAGAGATGTAGAAATAGAGAAAATCGATTCAGCTGCTCTGAGTGTGGGAAAACATTTAGTTTTGAGTGGAAACTAAAGATCCACATGAGAATTCACACGGAAGAGAAACCGTTTAGTTGCTCAGTTTGTAGTAAACAATTTACATGGATGGGAGCTTTAACTCGACACGTGCGTATCCACACAGGAGAGAAACCTTACAGCTGCTCTGAGTGTGGGAAAACATTTGGTTTTGAGGGTAGTAGGAAGAGACACATGAAAATTCACACAGGAGAGAAAGCATTTAGTTGCTCAGTTTGTAGTAAACAATTTACACTGATGGGATATTTAACTAAACACATGCGTATCCACACAGGAGAGAAACCCTACATCTGCTCTGAGTGTGGAAAAAGATTTACTACTGATCACATTCTGACGAGACATATTCGAATTCACACTGGAGAAAAGCCATATACTTGTTCAGTGTGTGGTGAAAAATTTGCACAGAAGGTACATGTGACATCCCACATGGACATCCACATTGGAGAGAAAAAATTCAGCTGTTCTGAGTGTGGTAAAACATTTATGCAAAAAGGGACTCTGAAGAAACACATGAGGACTCACACAGGAGAAAAACCATTTAGTTGCTCAGTTTGTGAGAGAACATTCACTTGGAAAAAACAACTCAGATGTCACAAGACAAGACACAAGTGTGTCGGTCGTCGGTCCTCAAAGCTTCATCCAAACCGAACTGAGGAGAACAGAGAGGCAGAGCCTCGGGCCAGCAGCTCAGATGAAGACATGGAACCAGCAGCTGATGGAGAGGACTGTGGAGGACCAGGACCAGCCAGGAACTCACATCCAGATCCACATTTACAACCTGAGACTGAAGACCAGCCTGAAGACTCCTCTGAGACTGGAGACAGTGATGATTGGACAGAGACCAGCTAAAGTCAGTCTCAGTTTATAGCTTCTGTAAAATAATGCAGTCCCCCCCCCCTCCAGTATTCAACCCCCCATCCCCAACCTGTCCTTCACAAAAAAGCAGGTGAAGGCTGCAGGTCCACAGGGTTCTCCAGTCAGACCAGCTGAGGACATGAAGCTGATCAGAAACACCTGAACAACCTGCAGAGAGAGGTCTCACTCTGTGAAGACATTGTGTGAGATAAACATCCAGGAGACAGACACTGAGATTGTTAATACCTCGGATTGTTACTTATTTTTTTACGTATATTTTTGTTCTATATTTTATGTCAAATATAATCACCTATATTCAGACATTTTGCCTCAGGACGGTTTCACAACTTCCTTGCGATTGAATAGAACTCTGGTTGGATTCAGCTTTGTCTCTGGTTCTTAGCCATCATACTCAGTGTGCATCAAAGAAGCAGAGACCTTGTTGAAGAGGAGTCCTCGGTTCCCTTCCAAACCAACTGTCTGTTTGTGGTGAAAACGAGCTCCAGCCTTATAGGTTGAGGAACACCATCTACTTCCTGTAGTTTCTTTATGTATTTTTTTTTTTCAAAATTCAGACCAATTGAGATCGCATCACTGTGGCATTTTGATAAACAAAACCTTTTCTCCTTTTTTATATTTTATGATATTTAGTCAACTTAAAACTGTTTCTAAATGTGTAAATAATTGTGTGTCACCGCTGTTTTCTGAAATAGCAGTTAGGTGTCAGAGTTTTCATAGGGAAATCACACAAGCCTCAATCAGTGTGCTGATATTTGCTGTAGAAATGAAGCTAAACATGGTTACATCGATCTCCATGCTGCATTTTCCAAAAGTAAACAAAACTGACAGCTGGGCGTGTGCCATGCCCATATAGGTTGGTATAGAGTAAATGAGCTGGGCGGTGCATGCACGCCCATGTAGATCTGACCAGTCAGAGCAGACTAGGATTTTTGCGAAGGGGGGTAGATGTCAAAACCAACCTTTTGAGATAGAGAGCAGAAAAGGCTGGGAAAGGCGATGAAGAAATGGGCAATGGTAGAAAACTAATGGGTTTTTTGAACAATAAACCATTAAAACCTTTTCTAGTAGACCTTGGAAATACACATTTAAGACCGAGATTTAGCATAATATGTCCCCTTTCAAAAAACATTGAAAAAGTCCATTTTGCATAATATGGGTCCTTTAAGTTCTGGTCATTCAGAGAAGAGATGCATGGTTCTGAACTGTTGTTTCATTTCAATAAACCTCTTTGTGAAGCAGATCTCATGGTGTGGCCTCTGTTTCTGCTTATTTGTCTGATTGTTACAAAACTGTTATATGTGACTGAATCAAATGAACACTGTATTTACTATCAACTCACACAGTCTTGGATGTTCTTATAAACGTCTTTGGGGTCAATAAACATATGTGGGTATTTTCTATGAAGGTTTTTTTAACTCTAGGTCTGAAACCCAGTGAGTTAGAGGTGCTGATGCTATCAGGCCTATCAAGTCTCCCCTGGTAACTGTCAGCGTGGTAGCGCCCCCTTCTGGACTGACTGGAGTGGGAATTAGAGAGAATGTCTCGCTACAACAAAACGTATAATCTGTGTGTCGCAAGTAAATGTGACAGTTTGGAGGCTGGAGACGTACATAGTGGTGTGTGTAGAAAACTGAAGCATGCACGCAGGCAGGCAGGCTGACACACACACACACACACACACACACACACACACACACACACACATAGGTGACACATACACACAGTAAACAAAGTAGTAGGATAATAAATAATTCAGGGGCTACATAATTAAAGTAGTTTATGATTCAGATTTAATTACATTTTAAACCAATGAGCAGTCTGTTTTTAACAATAACAATAAAATAGTTTTAAAGATACACTCAAAGTATGTAATCAAATAAAACCAAAGTTGTATTCATATAGCCCTATATCACAAATAGACAAGTGTGACAGTGGGCTTCACAATCCCAACCAATATGATACCCTCTGCCCTTAGCAGGAAAAGCTCCCAGTTAATTCTACATAAGACACGCTACATCATTAAATACATATTGTGAAGGCCAAATGACTTGTAAGCAATGTGGGCTGAGTGTCGGATCAGCATTTTAAAAGTCTAATTGAAGGAAAATAATTTTGACAACTGGACATTGTCATTATAGATGTGATGTCACAACTGTGCAAAATGTAGGGTTAGACAGTGAGACCATCAAACACTCTTTCTGCCTTTTCTCAGGCTAGGATGAACCGATTTCTAAAATGTTTGCACATTTATACTACATAGGATCTCAGCGTTCAATACACCTTCATTTTCCCACTGGTGAAGTAGGTCTTTAAGTTTTAACTGGACATTACAGTTTTCTGAGACGTCCAGCAGCTGCTGGTGATTAAAGAAGAGGAGCCACCAGAGCCCCCACACATTAAAGAGGAACCAGAAGAACAACGTACTCATCCTCACTGTCTGTCTGTTTCAGTTTTACCTTCTGACGTCCGTAAAGTGATCGTTGGTGAAAAGCAGCAGGAGTGGAGCCCCATTCTAGAGCCAGAGCCTCCACACAGTCTGAAGCAGGAGGAGCCACCAGAGCCCCCACACATTAAAGAGGAACCAGAGGAACTGTGGAGCAGTCAGGAGGGAGAGCAGCTTCAAGATATCACCAAGTTCCCCTTCACTCCTGTCCCTGTGAAGAGTGAAGATGATAAAGAGAAACCTCAGACCTCACAGCTTCATCAAAGACAAACTGAACACATGGAACTAGCAGCTGAAGGAGAGGACTGTGGAGGACCAGAACCAGCCAGGAACTCACATCCAGATCCACATTTACAACCTGAGACTGAAGACCAGCCTGAAGACTCCTCTGAGACTGAAGACAGTGTGGATTATTCTAAGGAGACCAGAGAACCTCAGTCAGGTTCAAAGGCTCTGAAAAATAAAATGTCTAAAAGTGATAAGAGACGTACAACTACAGAGAAACGATCCAGTTGCTCTGAGTGTGGGAAAACATTCTGTGTTGAAAGTGGTCTGAAGAGACACATGATGATTCACACTGGAGAGAAACCATTTAAGTGCAGTGTTTGTGGTAAAAGATATACAGACAAGGGAAGTCTGAAACGACACATAGTCGTCCACACAGGAGAGAAACCATTTAGTTGCTCATTTTGTGGTAAAAGATTTGGACGGAAGGACACTTTGACACTACACATGAGCATCCACACAGGAGATAAACCCTACAGCTGCAGTGTTTGTCAGCAAAGATTCACTTGGAATCACCAACTCAGAAGCCACAATATAGCTTATAGCCATGTGTTCCAGTGAGATTTTATAATTAATCACTGAATAAATAGATTATAAAGCCTTTTTATCTTCATCATTTCTCAACGTCACACCAAATGACAAAGTCCCATTGTTGAGTCAAAAGTCAAGTAAGCTAAAGTCAAAAGAAATCATGACACCCGGAGGACAAGTGGGGTAGTGTATTGACTCCCTAGTAAGGAGAAGAAAATCCCCAAAACCAACTCCAGCTGATTAGCTGACTGAGATCACCTGCCTGCAGCTTTTTCAGCAGGATCACTCACTCTGCACTCAGTGGGGATTCAGACAACAGAGGAGAAAGAACTATCTAGCTTGGGTCAAACCATGAAAGGCTACTGGTATGGATGAACCAACATTATATTGTGTTGAAATGTTAAACTGGATAAACTGGAGGTACATGGTAGTCATATATTGTAAAGATTAAAACACTTAAGTTAAAGTTAATAACAATTATGAATTGGGAATAGATTATGTTAAAATATGACTAAACCATTTAAGAGATTTGTTTGTTGAACGTAATGATGGTTGTGCATTTCTGTTTGTATTTGAAGGTTTTCAACCTAATAATTCCTGCCACAAGAAAATAAAAGTGAGAAAAGGAATGAGTTGTCCCATTGCTTTCTTTAAGGTTGGCCAGGCCATTTTCAAGTTTGGGCAGAAGCTGGACAAAGTAAACCCCATAATAACTTGACACCCATCATTGGATGAACCACACCACATTTCAATAGATTTTCTATTAATAATTTGATATTGTGACACCACTCAAGTAGGTAAGTATTGGGGTTGAGTGAGTCCAGAGGAGAAGTCAGAAAACAGCGCTCCACTCATCAACCTCTCTGGTCCAGCGCCTCCCGTATAGACCTCTAAACTGGAATCAACAAGTGTCACAACAACGCATTACGTAACGTCGGGGTGTAAGACAATTTCACCTCCTTTCATACTAAGTTTAGTACAGAGGAAAAAGAGAGACTGTTTCAGAAATATTTAAAAGTTCCTCGTTGCACCTTGTGCTACATATACACTCACCAACCATTTTATTAGGTACACCCAGGGCCGGATTAACGCACAGGCTAACTAGGCTACAGCCTAGGGCCCGACGTGTGGAGGGGCCCTTTGATTGGTCAGATTTTTTTTTTTTTTTTTTTTTTTTTTTTAGAAAGGGGCTTGGGGGCCCCCCCTCTGGGGGGCCCCCAAGCCCCCCTAAAAAAAAAATTCTTGATAAATAATTCTTGAGCAGGCTACCGGGCCCTAGGCCTCATAGTAACTTTTCATGTTGCATTGTCAAAGAGCTCAGTCACTCATGTCAATAACAGGGTCCAAAAAGGAATAAGCCTAAATATAAGGAAATAAATCATCATGGGCCCCTCAACTAGTAGGGGAGAAATACAAAAGCATAAGAAAACAGCATTAGTAGCTCTGTCTAAGGGGCTTCATGATGAGCCTTTAGGGCCCCCACACACATACAGGAATACGATTTCTATGTGTAAATTCTATGCTGTTCATAAAAAGTAGCTATCCACCCTGTATCTGTTGAAATGAGTCTCTCCATCATAGAACATGAGTCTGCAGACCAATCTACTGTTTTTACAGTAGCAGAGTAAAGAGTGCTGCCTGATTAAGAAAAATCTGAAAAATAATGTTCCTGCTGCATCTCAGGATTTGATATAGCCTCTAAATTTTCCCCTCAAAGTGCACCAGATTGATGCATTTTAATTCAAAAGGCACACATTTTCTTCCGGGGGGGATGCCCCCGGACCCCCCAACAAAGACCAGGGTCCCACAGTATCCCTAAATCCTGTGAGAAAAACTGACTTCATTAATATGTTTTTACCATTAATTGTATATGTGCTGAAAAGTCAGTGTACCTGACTGGATAGGTAGGAGTGGGGGGGCCCTTTAAGAGTCTGAACCAGTGGCCCATCATCTCGTAAAACTCTACTATCTGTTTTCTTTTTGCGGGAAGCATGCACAAGCATGCACAAGAAATATGTATTTTAAAAAAAAATTAAGATTTTTTTTTCAAGAAAATACAAAAAAAGTGGGGGGCCCCACACTAGGTCTTGAATGGGGCCCCCATATAATTAAGGCCGCCCCTGGTTGTACAGGTAGAGTTTGGTAGAGTAATTGAGAATAAAATCAGAAATTAAAGTAAATAACTGGATAGTGCGTCTCTTCCTCCCCTGATTCGCTTCCTCTCCCCATGAAGGCACTCCCCTATCTTTTATTTTATTTTTTATTAAATTAAATGCAGTGCATTTACATACATACATAAGTTACTCTTGAGCTAAAAAATGCTAGATGTTAATGCATATGTTATGTCATTTATTTTACAAGTTTCTGTAATAAAATTCGTTCCAAGTGAAAATTGTCCAGTAAAGTTAATTTACCTTGAGAGTGTGATCTTTGGTCAGATAATAATTCAAAAATGAAGTGAATAGAATAGAATATAATACCTTTATTGTCATTGGCTTCATTCTTTGTGTGAATTCAGAATGGTGATGGCTTTGGGAAAGAAACTGTTCTTGTTCTTGAATCTGTTCAGGTTTACAAATACACTTCATCATCAGCATCATCATTATTATTATTATTGGACGCCAAAGCGTCACAAAGGGGGGCCCCACAGAAGGAATAGCCTAGGGGCCCATGACTACCTTAATCCGGCCCTGGGTACACCGGTTAAATTTCTTGTAAGGCTTAGATTTAGTCTTAGGTTTAGGTTTAGACTTAGATTTAGGCTTAGGCTTAACATAGGTTACACTGTCGTTTTTCACTCAAAACGACATAGGTTACACTGTCGTTTTTTTTACTCATGACGACATAGGTAATCGGTACGGAAGAGGATTAGGGCCACACATGAAAAAAAAAAAGGTAAAAAAAAAAAATCTGACTTTATTCTCAGAATTCTGACTTTTTTCATGAAACTCTGACTTTTTTTTTCATGAAATTCTGACTTTTTTTTTTGTTCATGAAATTCTGACTTTTTTTTCATGGAATTCTGACTTTTTTTTTTTGTTCATGAAATCTGACTTTTTTTTCATGAAATTCTGACTTTTTTTTTGTTTATGAAATTCTGACTTTTTTTTTGTTCATGAAATTCCGACTTTTTTTTCATGGAATTCTGACTTTTTTTTTTGTTCATGGAATTCTGACTTTTTTTTTTTGTTCATGAAATTCTGACTTTTTTTTTTGTTCATGAAAAAAAAAAGAGTCAGAATTCTGACTTTAATGTCAGAACTACGGGTACTTGTAAGGACCAACCTCCATGGGAGAGACACTTTGCTTTATGCAGTAGGAGGAAACCACATGCAGAGTAGCCGTCCATGAGAGTAGCCAGTAGCCCTAGCCTACTTGTGCTAAAATGGCTTCCATTAGCGACTTCTTGCGGGTTCGAGGGGTTCCTGAAGAAGCCATTTCGTTTATGGAAGACCAAAAGGTGCGTGAAACTATATGTGTCTTTAATTGTTTGCTGAAAAAAACTTTCAGATAATTTATTGTACTATGCTGATGTTCAGCTAATCTCACAATGGCCTATTTTTTTAAAAAGAGCTGCAGCTCCCTCGTAAATATACTATCTTTGAGCTCCCCCGCCCCCTGTCCGGAAGCGAAGCCAGATACGCCTCGCCCTCTGTCTGTCAGGGCCGTGGACCAATAAGAAATAGGGATGTGGGCTGCACAGTGGAAGCTTCTGGCTTTTCAGTTTGTGAGGTCAGAAAAGGGGAGAATTCTGACTGGAGTATATTGGGGGAGGGGTGGGGGTTTCAGAAAGGGGGCGAGTGAGAAAAGGAGAGATTGTTATTTTCTTTAATATTTTGGCAGTCTCTAGGCACACCGTGGACCCATGGATATGTTAGAACACATTAAAAAAGTGCATTTAGCATAATATGTGACCTTTAAATTAACATATATATATATAAAGTTAACACAACACCAGGCATTCACACACACTGTCTGATAATGAACGGCATGCAGACCCACTGGTTGTGTGTTAAAGTCAGAGATTGTGTGCGTAAAAATTTAAAAGATTTAGCATCAGACCATATGATTTAGCATCACACCATGAGGTTTCATGCATTTTCAGACCATTTTTAGACCATATTTAATGATAGCATGCTAATTGCTAACAGCATACCAACTGTAATTTGACAACATGGATATAAATGTAGTAATGACAAAAAAGGTTTTTATCTTTGTCATTTATATGTAAAAAGCGTCACACTAAAAGACACTGAGAATTGGTATGGAATTGGGATGGCAGAAAAGATCTGATTTATACAACAAAAAAATTCAACAGCCAACATACCTTGGGACCCTTCCTTGGTCCTTCAAAGATGTTTTCTGTACTTCCTGATCAAACAGGGAACTATCCACCCAAAGGTGTCCTAGCAATTACACATTTAAATGTCACACCATATGACATTGATTTCTCGGACAAAATCTATTTAATCGTAGCTAATTCAAAATATTGTAGCTAGACTTTGAAAAGAACTAACTCCCAAATAGACATCTGTAAGATCATTCTGTACTTTTTTGAGAAGATTTGCATATGTTTTCCTTAGTTTTATTCAAGTGTAAAATGTGTGAAATGTGGTTGGGACAGTCACACCATATGAGCTTCTTCTAATTTGGTTGAAAACTGTGAAAATGTGAGTGATGTATAACATTAATGTTCAGTGTGTCTACGTAAAGCAACATGGTCTGAACCACATGAGAATTTTTTTTTACATTTAAAAAAAAAAAAACGCTTGGACACAAAAAAAAAGCCACGTCACGTCATCCACCCACATCCCATTTAGAAAAATAAGTAACAAGCCGAGGTATTAACAATCTCAGTGTCTGTCTCCTGGATGTTTATCTCACACAATGTCTTCACAGAGTGAGACCTCTCTCTGCAGGTTGTTCAGGTGTTTCTGATCAGCTTCATGTCCTCAGCTGGTCTGACTGGAGAACCATGTGGACCTGCAGCCTTCACCTGCTTTGTTGTGAGGGACAAGTTGGGGACGGGGGGTTGAATACTGGAGGGGGGGGGGGACTGCATTATTTTACAGAAACTATAAACGGAGACTGACTTTAGCTGGTCTCTGTCCATTCGTAACAGCAGTTACATATGCATGACAGCCTTTTGTCCCAGTTCTCAAGAATCACTGATAACAGTTTTGTAACAATCAGACAAATAATCAGAAACAGAGGCCACACCATGAGATCTGTTTCACAAAGAGGTTTATTGAAATGAAAGAATCATTCAGAACCATACCTCTCTTTCTCTGAATGACCAGAACTTAAATCAACTTTCATTTTAACTCTAAATAAAGAACAAACTTTCTCAAAATAACGCAACAAACATCCTACTATGGATAAACCTTTGTCCCTAGTTCGTTATCTGTTCTTGGTGACCCTGAAGACTTCACATTCTTCACTGGAAAAGAGAGCTTTATTGTTTTTCCTCTCTTGTAGCCTGTCTGTATTCTACTTCATTGGAACGATCAACAACCTCCATCTCCTAATTCTAGGATGAAAGACCGAATGTCCTTCCTAAACCTAGAGGATCTGGATGTGAGTTCCTGGCTGGTTCTGGTCCTCCACAGTCCTCTCCATCAGCTGCTGGTTTCATGTGTTCAGTTTGTGTTTGATGAAGCTGTGAGGACCAAGCCCCAACCTCAGCGATTTTTACCGGCATCCAATAAGGAAGTGACCTACAACTGTAGTAACCAGAAAGTGCCACTGGGGGTGGCGCCAAGAGTCTTATTAAACCTATTTACAGCCTGGGCCACAAAACCATTTTAGTCTGTATGTTTAGGTCATATCTCCATGACAACACTGAGGGGGGTGAATTTCTTTGGCCCACGCTAGTTTTTATTCTTTTGGAGGTTAAAATGTATTGGCACAATCTCTTGAGTGACAGCTCTCCGCCCGTTGTCCCTCACTTTGCCTCGGAGGTATACGTCAGCTATCTCCCTCCCCCCGACGTGACGTCGATTCCCCTTTTCGGCAAGAGGAGTGAAGCGGAGTAAAAATCTCACAAGACGGCGACGCACACAAACAGGATTATTGGATGCCGTGTGAATAACTGAGGTCAGCCCGGATGCTACGTCCATATTATTTACTATCTATGGTGAGGACTGAGCTCTCTCTTCAGCATCTTCACTCTTCACAGGGACAGGAGTGATGGGGAACTTGGTGATATCTTGAAGCTGCTCTCCCTCCTGACTGCTCCACAGTTCCTCTGGTTCCTCTTTCATTTGTAGGTTGATCTGTTCAGTTGAGCTGCTGGCTCCAGGCTCTGCCTCTCTGTTCTCCTCAGTTTGGTTTTGATGAAGCTGTGAGGACCGACGGCCAACACATTTGTGGCTTCTGAGTTGCTGATTCCAAGTGAATCTTTGCTCACAAACACTGCAGCTGTATAGGTTATCTCCTGTGTGGATGCTCATGTGTTGTGTCAAAGTTCTCTTCCGTCCAAATCTTTTACGACAAACTGAGCAACTAAATGGTTTCTCTCCAGTGTGAATTTTCATGTGTTGTGTCAAAGTGTCCTTCCGTGTAAATCTTTTACGACAAACAGAGCAACTAAATGGTTTCTCTCCAGTGTGAATTTTCATGTGCATCTTCACACTGTCATTGAATTTAAAACTTTGCCCACAAACAGAGCAACTAAATGGCTTCTCTCCTGTGTGACTTTTCATGTGTCTGTTCACTGCTTTTATACATCTAAAACTTTTCTGACACTCAGGGCAACTGAATCGTTTCTCTTTAGTTTTAGGTCTCTCATCACTTTCAGATACTTTATTTTGCAGACCCTTTAAACCTGACTGAGGTTCTTTGGTCTCCTTAGAATAATCCACACTGTCTTCAGTCTCAGAGGAGTCTTCAGGCTGGTCTTCAGTCTCAGGTTGTAAATGTGGATCTGGATGTGAGTTCCTGGCTGGTTCTGGTCCTCCACAGTCCTCTCCAT
Organism: Ammodytes dubius; assembly: GCA_026122265.1. Lineage (NCBI taxonomy): Eukaryota > Metazoa > Chordata > Actinopteri > Uranoscopiformes > Ammodytidae > Ammodytes > Ammodytes dubius. The sequence goes on along the minus strand of CM047520.1, from coordinate 27,784,920 downwards.
CAGCTGCTGGTTCCATGTGTTCAGTTTGTCTTTGATGAAGCTGTGAGGACTGAGCTTTCTCTTCATCATCTTCACTCTTCACAGGGACAGGAGTGAAGGGGAACTTGGTGATATCTTGAAGCTGCTCTCCCTCCTGACTGCTCCACAGTTCCTCTGGTTCCTCTTTCATTTGTAGGTTGATCTGTTCAGTTGAGCTGCTGGCTCCAGGCTCTGCCTCTCTGTTCTCCTCAGTTTGGTTTTGATGAAGCTGTGAGGACCGAAGACCGATACAATTGTGGCTTCTGAGTTGGTGATTCCAAGTGAATCTTTGCTCACAAACACTGCAGCTGTAGGGTTTATCTCCTGTGTGGATAAACATGTGTAGTGCCAAAGTTCTCTTCTGTGTATATCTTTTACCACAAACTGAGCAACCAAATGGTTTCTCTCCTGTGTGGATGCTCATGTGTTGTGTCAAAGTGTCCTTCCGTGTATATCTTTTACCACAAACTGAGCAACTAAATGGCTTCTCTTCTGTGTGACTTCTCATGTGTCTCTTCACTGAACTCATACTTCTGAGACTTTTCCCACACTCAGGGCAACTGAATCGTTTCTCTCCAGTATTACGTCTCTTATCACTTTCAGACCCTTTATTTTTCAGACCCTTTAAACCTGACTTAGGTTCTCTGGTCTCCTTAGCATAATCCACACTGTCTTCAGTCTCAGAGGAGTCTTCAGACTGGTCTTCAGTCTCAGGTTGTAAATGTGGATCTGGATGTGAGTTCCTGGCTGGTTCTGGTCCTCCACAGTCCTCTCCATCAGCTGCTGGTTCCATGTCTTCAGTTTGTCTTTGATGAAGCTGTGAGGACTGAGCTTTCTCTTCATCATCTTCACTCTTCACAGGGACAGGAGTGAAGGGGAACTTGGTGATATCAGCCTCCTCCAGCCCTTGAAGCTGCTCTCCCTCCTGACTGCTCCACAGTTCCTCTGGTTCCTCTTTAATGTGTGGGGGCTCTGGTGGCTCCTCTTCTTTAACCACCAGCAGCTGATGGACGTCTGGGGAGAAAAATGAAACCTGTCAGAAAACTGTAATGTCCTGTTAATACTAAACTCATGATTGAAAAGATGTTCTTATTTGCAAAGAAGATCAGTTCATCATTATTTTAACTTGACAGGAATGCTATCAGGGGTTAAAGTGTTAATCTACTGGACCTTTAAAGTGAATCTGAAGAAATTTAACCACATGAACACCCGACAACCCTTAAACCAGACATGCGATGTGACATCTTTGGAACAGATCCCAAATGACACAATCGTCCTCCTCAGGTCTCCACATATTACATCTAAATGAATGTTAAAGCACAAAGTGCCAAAACAACCAGTAAGTTGTTGGTTCACTGTGGGATTACTATGCATGATTGGCCTAAGTAAATAATGGAAAAGGGCAGTGTAGGCAGATATATCAGTACAGTATAGTGGTTTAGTTAGAACACACTTTAACAACCTGGGCCTTTCACCCTAACCCTTGCAAGACAAATGCTATTTATCCATGAGTGCTGATAGGCTTGTCTAACCTGCACCTTACATCCACCTTTCTTACCAGCTTTCAGGTTGCCATTTAAAATAAAGGGTATATATTACATTACAGTTTTGAATAGAGGTCTGCATCTTCTAGAGGAGTTGAAGTATTCCAGGTTTGAATACATTTTGTGGTTAATAACAGATAACCACGGAACACCTGCTGCCACAGGGCTTTGTGCAGCTCGCTTTTTGTTTATCTGTGACTCTTCAAATAGCTCACACAAAATCTGAATGCGCAACTATGGAACTGTACAGTGAAGCAGCCGCCCCCTTGTTAGTTTCAGTCTACAGCCGACACAGTTAATATAACCACCGCATGGACAGCGTTTAAATCAGTGCTTCTCAAATGGTGGGGCGCGCCCCCCTGGCAGGGTTTTTCCTGCATAGAGAAAGTTTTGGCGAGCGCCAAAGCGGATTTATCCAGCGCCAAAGGAAAATCAGGAGCACCAAAATGATAAAGATTGAGAATAAATATAGCTATTTAAAACCTCTCCAAATTCAGCCCAATTTAAGTCATCCTTCTTTGGGGTCTGGGCAATAACTTGAATTTCATTTTCGATTACTATTACGGCTTCCCTCAATCATGAAAACAAAATAATCGTTATTAAACTATCATTGTTCCGCACGCCGGGGCATGCAGGCTTGTAAATGCAGCGAACCCTTCTGCTATGCGCTCCGCCCCTCCCTCACCTGATAGTTTATCTATCGGCTGGTCCAGAGAGTAGGAGGGAGATGTTGCACATTGCCGGGTGTTTTGGAACAATTCTAGATGACGAGAATAAAAGGTAAAACTAATTAAAAAACAACTAAAATAATGTGAAAGATGTGTCACGCGAGTCACGTGACATACGCGACCGAGAGAGAGAGAGAGAAAAAAGGCATATGACATGATCTGCACCTCTAATCATCCCGAGCAATTTGTTTATTCACTTTAAAGAGAATACCGACCAACTTTTTCATACAGGGTGCAGTGATGAGTTTTAAAGCAGTCACCTGTAATGAATCTAAGAGCTATAAATGAATGTTGTGTACATTTTTTTTTATATATAGGAATAGAACCAGCTTCCCAATGGTATGTAGAAAGAGGGGTATTCAAGCGGTGTTTTTATCAGTGCTGGACTATGGGGATGTAATAATTACTAATGATTAAATAGTCCTTCTTTGATATTTTCTTATAACACCATGTAACTAACTAATACATACCATTGGAAAGCTGGTTCTATTCCTATATAAAAATCAAATTTTTTAACGCAATTTGCAATCAAGTTTATCAATATGAGATTTAAAGATAGTTTTTCATCAAGCCAGATGATGCCTAGATATTTGTATTCAGATACTTGTTCAATAATGGACCCATTGACAGTGGAAATGCATTGATTATTATGGTCAATTTCTCTTGCCCTTGAGAACAACATTAAGTTTGTTTTGGTCTGATTAAGAACAAGTTTGAGAGAAACAAAACAATGCTGAAGAGTATTAAAGGACAGTTGCAGATTCTCAATAGCTGATTTAGCTTTTTTTGTTATGTAGAAAGAGGGTTATTGAAGCGGTGTTTCTATCAGTGCTGGACTACGGGATGTAGTTTATAAGCATGCCTCTGCTTCTACCCCAAAACCTTTGGATACAATTTATCATTCAGCTCTTAGATTCATTACAGGTGATTGCTTTAAAACTCATCACTGCACCCTGTATGAAAAGGTTGGTTGGCCTTCTGCCCTTCTCTTTTAATGAGATGTGAGATACACTGTTTTTTATTTATATTTAATGCTCTCAATGGGAAACATCCACCCAACATATGTACCATGCTCGACTGGAACACGGAGACGTATTGTACCCGGTCCAGTGAGCTACTCCTCCTAAAGCTTCCCTGAGCTCACTCCAGCCTAGGAATGACTGACTGCCTGTCTGTCTGTCTGACTGACTGCCTTTTCATGTAGTGCCCCTAATTCATGGAATGCTCTGCAGAGCAACTTACAAATTACTGCTCTTCCTACTTTTGGTTTATTAAAATCTATGATTTCTGAATTTTACGCATCTGACTGTAACTGTTTTAGCCAAATTAATTGTTAATTTTGAATTTTATTTTTTGCTATTTTTTTGTATTTTGTATAGGCCTACTTTATTTAAATTAATATAATTTATCCTATTTTATTTCTGTTCTCTGTTTGTTATGTTATCCTTGTGATTGTCTTTATTGTGTATGCTTGTCGTCACTGTAAATTAAGGAAACCTCAGTGTAAATGTTATTGATTGATTGATTTATAAATACCTATTTGTACAATTTAATGTACTATATTTACACTTCATATATTTATACAATTCTTATAGCTATACAGATTGGTACAGTATGTTAACAATTATACATTTAATACAATCTATATGTAACATGGTTGGTTGAGTTCTTGTTTAAATCCAGCTAAAATGGTTCAACAGTGCCATCTACTGTCGTAAACGTGTACCTGCACGGAGTAGTTGGGTCATTAGGGCAAAGAATTCTGGGGATTCTCCAAAGCCATTGAGAGAATTCCATGAGGTAATATGTGTGTTTAGTCTGTGCGCATATTTAATAATTAACTATATGAACTGTAGTTAGAAGTTGAGCTGTTTAAATGTAAAGTAGGAATATATATGTGTTAAAGATACGTTTCGCCATGTTTTTGCTTGTTTTCAAGTAGCCTTTTCTATGTTTTATTGGTCGGGAAAATTCCTGTTTTAAGCTAGCTCACGTTATGTGCCGTCTTTACAGTGAACACACTATTGTCCGTGCCCACGTTGATGACTCTCCGCTGTTGTTTTCTATAAAATATGCAGGTATGTACAGTAGCTATGTGTTACTTTTGCAAGGTGTTTTAATATTGTGTAGCTCGAATATTGTCTGCTGGTTTATGTGTTTTATTGTCAATTTGTAATACATGTTAAGAGGTTACTAAAAATATGGTAATAGCAGGTTAATGCACTTATGTAAGCTCTGTGAAATGAAGAATGTATTTGTTATTATATAGGACATTTCTTTATTGTTTAGAAGAAGAGTGAGACTTATGTTATGCTTTATTTATTTTATTTATGTGAACCGCCATACGATCACACTGTAATAGTTAAAAAGCCATTGAGAGAATCCCATGAGTGAACACACTCTTGTCCGTGCCCACGTTGATGACTCTCTCCGCTGTCGTTTTCTATAAAATATGCAGATGCAGAGCCAGTGCCATTAAAAACTGCTGTTGCCAAAACCTGGGTTCCGAGACGTTATTGTGCGAGAGACCGACCACAGAGGTCACATATATACACACAATTTGATATAGGCTACTATGTACAGTTTACATACTGTATGATACGTGTATATTATATACACAGGTATTCGAATACCTGTGTATTCAAAACTTGTAGACCCAATTTTTTGTATTATTGTTATTATATATATATTTATTTGTTATCCCTTCTTAAAGCTCTCCCTCCTCCCTGTACCTTTTGAAAAGCATTGCTTAGTAGCTTTTTTAAAACTGGATCATGTTTGGACATTGCTTTAGCTCCGTGCTCATACCATTCCACAGTTTCACACCACCAATTGAAATGCATTGACTTTTTAAAGTTGTGCCAACAGCTGGCGTCTTAAAATGTAACTTTTCCCTCAAATTATAACCCCCCTCTCTGTCAAAAAACTGTTTTGGAATGTTACCTGGTAGCAGTTTGTTTCTTGCTTTGAACATGATTTGTGCAACTTGATATTCAACCAGGTCATCGAACTTTATGATGCATAAATGTAAAAACAGGAGGTTGGTCTCATCATAATATCCTGCTTTATTGATTGTTCTTAAGGCTTGTTTTTGAAGTGTGACTAGTACTAGCACAATTCAGAAGGCCATTCAAAGTGCTTTACAGGAGCAAGATTAAAATACACAATACACATTAGAAAAGCGAATGAATAGAAATAAAACATTTAAAAGCTAATGAATAGAAAAAGAACATTTAAATAAAATTACATGTTAAAATTGAAAAGGAAAAGTCTTCAGACTTGATTTAAAAGCACAGAGTTGCTTGCAGGAGACCAAGTTTTCTAGCAGTGAGCTTTTGTAAGTTAAATAAATAGATAATATGTCTGTACTTGTTTTACAATTATTGCACATTGTCCTTGTGTGTGTGTGTGTGTGTGTGTGTGTGTGTGTGTGTGTGTGTGTGTGTGTGTGTGTGTGTGTGTGTGTGTGTGTGTGTGTGTGTGTGTGTGTGTGTTCAGTGCAGTGATGGCTTGTGGAAAGAAGCTGTTTCTAAGTCTGTTTGTTCTGGTTCTGATGGACCTGTAGCGCCAACATAGCCTCCAACAACTGTCATGTGTATATCTAATGTATTCTATTATTGTATATAGGCTATGTATATTTATATATAGCCTAATCATATAGTTTATTCAACTTGTTACAAAATAGCTGACTTTAATGCTCCTATCTGTGTCTGTTTCTCTAGTGTGTGATTTGCAAAATACCGATCATAGCCTAACATCACAGGCTATCATAAAGGTGACCAGACGTCCCCAGTGTTGGTTGCCTGTCCCTGGCTTAACAGAAACAACTACCTGTTCCCGGTTTGTTTTTGAAGACACAACATTGGTTTTTCAATATGATTGGTAGTCAAACTGGAAATGTCTCCGTTTTCCCCCTTTTCGGGGATTATGGCCCACTGTGCATATTAAAACACGTCGAAACGTGTGCCCTGTATCATAGCTACATGTATGATCTTTGCAGAAAATAAAACCGCGTGAAAATCAGTTTGGTATTCAATGAGATATGATTAATTACATGCGCTGACAGTTCATTGCACCTGCCAAACAGACTACACTGAGTGGAACGTTTGACCGGTCCAAGATGGCGGCCCCGCGGCTCGTCAGCGCCAGCGTTCGATGCGGCGTCTATTCTTTATTAGGCTATGTCTATGGTTACTCCCGCCCTTCCCGATAACAAAAGGTGTCTATAGAAATGACGTAACGCTCTCTTTTAACGAATCTGGTTTAAAATGACAATAACAATGAATCTGTACCGACCCGCTCTGTGTAACCGGACTTCAGGCTTCAAAACAGCGTCCAGTAGATTTCTTTGTCGCTCGTTCTCCTCTTTTAAACGACGACGTTCCTCCTCGTGCTCTGCTATGGTTCTTTCAAACAGCCCAAATATCTCTTCAGCGGCCGCAGTTAGTCGCTCATTCACCCACGCTCTCACCATTCCCACGTTAGACATTGTGACCATTCAGAAAGGTTTATCCAGAAATACAGAGGCTATGATGGCTTACTGCTGCTGTTTTTAGAGAAAATTCCTGGACTCAACAGCGGGACTCGTTGTGACCAGACGCCATTTTATTTCAAGTTAGTCAAAGAAAGGACACTCACTTCCGGTGCGTGGAGAATTCTGGACTTCAGAATAAAAGCCTGAAGTGTTCGCAGGGACATTGGCTGTGTCTTGATTCAGGGGTTGCAGCCATGGACACCGTAAAAGAAATGGACACCGTATTGAAACATGGCGCCCATTCATTCCTATGAAAGCTGCTCATTGGCGCAGGGAAGCCACAAGGAAGTGACTTTCTGCTTCATGTAAGCCTGGCACGCCCCTAAAGCATGACGTTACTCAGTGTAACGTTATATACTCAACAAAAATATAAACGCAACACTTTTGTTTTTGCTCCCATTTTTCATGAGATGGACTTAAAGATCTAAAATTCATTCCAGATACACAATTGTACCATTTCTCTCAAACATTGTTCACAAATCTGTCTAAATGTGTGATAGTGAGCACTTCTGCTTTGCTGAGATAATCCATCCCACCTCACAGGTGTGCCACATCAAGATGCTGATCTGACATCATGATTAGTGCACAGGTGTGCCTGAGCCTGTCCACAATAAAAGCCCACTCTGAAATGTGCATTTTTTTGCTTTATTGGGGGTCTGGGGACTCAGAACCAGTCAGTATCTGGTGTGACCACCATTTGCCTCATGCAGTGCAACACATCTTCTTCGCATAGAGTTTATCAGATTGTCAATTGTGGCCTGTGGAATGTTGGTCCACTCCTCTTCAATGGCTGTGCGAAGTTGCTGGAGACGGCTTATAGTGGAGAAATGAACATTCAATGCACGAGCAACAGATCTGGTTGACATTCCTGCTGTCAGCATGCCAATTGCACGCTCCCTCAATGCTTGTGGCATCTGTGGCATTTTGCTGTGAGACAAAACTGCACATTTCAGGGTGGCCTTTTATTGTGGACAGCCATGTGTATTGTAAGACCGCATTTCAGGGGGCCCATCAGGACTTTTTGTATAGGGGCCCAGAATTTGGTGCTACGCCCCTGGGCACAGGAGACGTGGCATGTCACATGATCGTTCTATTGTTCAAGAGTAAAAAGTGGAATAAAATAAATAAACATATGTTTAGTGTGGAGAACATGTCAATTATCTTTACAAATAATTAAAATAACAAGTTTGTCTTTAGTTTTATTTAATAAAGGAATTCATGAGTACAACAGAAATGGATTTCCAAAGGCTCAGAGATCTGACAGCAGAGCATTGCATATTCTCAGAGTATTTAGTAAATCAACAGTTACACAGAGGAGAGACTTAAAATATGGTGACATTTTTTTTTTTAAGAATAGTTAGACTTTGTTTGATTTGGACATCATAATAACAACACCTGTCCATAGGAAGCTTTTAAATTAAAACAAATCAAAAATAGAAAGAAAAACAATAAAATGTCAAGAAATAACAATGAAGAAATCACTAAGATAAAAAATACATTTGACAGTTGACTCCTGGACAGCAGTTTGGTCGGTCCATTACATACATTGAAAAATAACAGATAATCAAGTGCAGACCCTTGCATTACTCAGATGATATTGGCACGCACAAACTCACTTTCTCTATACATTTCTGGCTCACACACTAATATAAAATCAATCAAATATAATATTTAAATCACTTCTTAAAAACACATTTTTATAGACTTACTTTTACGTGATGCCGTCTTTTTTTGTCTCTATATTCTTTTTATTCTCTTCCTCAATGTCTTTTTACCTTAGCACCTATTAACCTTGTTTGGTTTATTGTGTGTATATATGATTATGTGTATGTATCTAATTGTATATGTGTTTTTTGATTGGTATGTATTTATTTGATTTGCACTTGCTCCTATGTACTGTATGTAAAGCACTTTGTAAACCACTGTTTTTAAAGGTGCTATATAAATAAAGATATTATATGCAACAAAGCTTGTTTAGTCCAAAAGTACTCAGTGCTTCCTGCAGTTGGGTCGGATCCAGACAGATCATGTTTTCACCACAAACAGACAGTTGGTTTAGAAGGGAACCGAGGACTCCTCTTCAACAAGGTCTCTGCTTCTTTGATGCACGCTGAGTATGATGGCTAAGAACCAGAGACAAGGCTGAATCCAACCAGAGTTCTATTCAATCGCAATTCAGGCACAATTCAGACACAAGGCCTTTCAAAGTGCTTTACAGGGGCAAGATTAAAATACATACACATACACATTAGAAAAACAAATGAACAGAAATAAAACATTTAAAAGCGATTGAATAGAAATAGAACATTTAAAAAAAAAAAATGACAGGTTAAGATGGAAACAGAAACGTCCTCAGACTTGATTTAAAGGAGCTGAGAGTTGCAGCAGACCTCAAGTTTTCTGGGAGTTTGTTCCAGATATTTGGAGCATAAAAACTAGAAGCTGCTTCTCCTTGTTGTCATAGACTTCAGCTCTGCCTTTAGCACCATCATACCAAACAGACTGGTCGAGAAACTAATGGACTTAGAACTTTCACAACCCATATGTGATTGGATTAAAGACTTTCTGACAGAGCTCTCCCAGAGAGTTAGAATAGGTTCCAATCTTTCCTATTCACTTGGCATCAGCTCCGGCTCCCCACAGGGCTGCATGCTGTGCCCCCTACTCTACACTCTCTACACTCATGACTGCACCCACAGCCACCCAGCAATTCCATCATTAGGTTTGCAGATTAAACAACAGGCCATGACCTGTTTGAACTGTTGCCCTCTGGTAGGCGCTACAGGGCAATCAGAGCAAAAACAAACAGGCTAAAACACAGTTTCTACCCAGAGCTCTTATTTCTCTAAATAATGCAGAACTATACATTATTGCATCATCATACCAATCTGACCCTTAAAATTGGCTGACATTTATATATATATATTTGTTTTTGAATTCATTCACATTCTATATATTTATGTTACCCTGAAAAATGAGAATGTTTTCTCATTTTGTTTTTGTTTAAAAACCCCAATTTCGTTGCACTGTGTGCAATGACAATAAATAGATTCTGATACTGAACTGAGACTGACTTTAGCTGGTCTCTGTACAATCATCATCACTGTCGTCAGTCTCAGGGGAGTCTTCAGTCTCAGGTTGTAAATGTGGATCTGGATGTGAGTTCCTGGCTGGTTCTGGTCCTCCACAGTCCTCTCCATCAGCTGCTGGTTCCATGTGTTCAGTTGAGCTGCTGGCTCGAGGCTCTGCCTCTCTGTTCTGCTCTGTTTGGTTTTGATGAAGCTGTGGGGACCAACGACCGACACATTTATGTCTTCTGAGTTGGTTATCCCAAGTGAATGTTTGGTCACAAACACTGCAGCTGAAGCGTTTCTCTCCTGTATGGCTGACAATGTGTCGTGTCAGATGTCCCTTCTGTTTAAATATTTTACCACAAACTGAGCAACGAAATGGTCTTTCTCCTGTGTGAGTTCTCATGTGTCTCCTCAGATCCTCATTGCCAACAAAACGTTTACCACACTCAGAGCAGCTGAAGTGTTTCATCTGTTCAGTTGAGCTGCTGGCTCCAGGCTCTGCCTCTCTGTTCTTCCCTGTGTGGCTGACCATGTGTCGTGTCAAATGTACCTTCTCTTTAAATGTTTCACCACACACGGAACAACTAAATGGCTTTTCTCCAGTGTGAATTTTCATGTGTCTCTTCAGATTAGACATAACATTAAATGTATTTCCACACAGAGAGCAGCTGAATCGTTTCTGTCCAGTGTGAAGCTTCATGTGTCTCGTCAGATGACTCTTTCTACTAAAACTTTTGCCACACTCAGAGCAGCTTAATGGTTTCTCCCCAGTATTATGTTTCTCATCACTTTCAGACCCTTTATTTTTCAGAGCCTTTGAACCTGACTGAGGTTCTCTGGTCTCCTTAGAATAATCCACACTGTCTTCAGTCTCAGAGGAGTCTTCAGGCTGGTCTTCAGTCTCAGGTTGTAAATGTGGATCTGGATGCGAGTTCCTGGCTGGTTCTGGTCCTCCACAGTCCTCTCCATCAGCTGCTGGTTCCATGTCTTCAGTTTGCCTTTGATGAAGCTGTGAGGACTGAGGTTTCTCTTCATCATCTTTGTCTTCAATGTGTGGGGGCTCTGGTGGCTCCTCTTCCTTAACCACCAGCAGCTGCTGGACGTCTGGTGGTGAGAATAATGATATAATAATGAATTATAACTTCATTTCTTGCACAGTGGTGAATTTCTATGTACCAATTTGTTTCTGTTCAGAAGATTTTTTAAATATTTTAATGTAAATGCATCATTCTGATGCACTTTAAAGTCAATAAGGATGTTCTATCCACGAGACAATGGTTCTATGTTCTTGGAAAATTGTAAATAGATAAAATATGCAGTATAAATTGAACTTGAAATATCACAGTATCTCTGATATGAAAATGCACTTTTATTTTGAAAAGGCCTTACATTAACTATCAATGGACACATCTGCTGGCAGAAATACTGATTGGCCTATTAGGGAATTTTCTAGACTAAAGTAGTAAAATTGAAAGAAAAAAAACTCAAATTTATTTTATAACACTATATAGTAGTGCTGTCAGTTAAACCCATTTTAACGGCGTTAATTTTTTATCGCGAGATTAACATTCTTTTTGGCCTAGCAAACGTTTTAGTTTAGAACACCACACATTATACATATGCCTCGCAGTTAAGTTCTTGTTAATTCAAACTGAACATTTCCTACAGTGTAACTTCACAATAAAATCATTTAACTGGCAAAACATCAAGTCAATTTTGACTTTATTTTGAAACAGAAACCGAAACCTAGCGCTTCCTAGCCCCGTTGTGCGGCGCTTTTGTTCTGTCACTTACTGGTAGAGTCTTCCGTGTGTGACCCTGGGGCTACGCGTTGAAACAACCGAAAGAAAGCCTGTCATTTGCAGAAGTCCTACTTGTAACCCTGCACTCACACCAAAACCTCTATGAACAGTGGCAGCCGCGAGTCATTCATTTTCGCTACGAAGGGCGACTGAAGCCTCGGCTGCAGCAGCGCAAAAGCAACCACCGGCACACAAGCGTATAGTGTGTCCACTCCACACACAATCCGAAATAAGCCGTGGATGAACGACTCCCAAAACATTTAGGCAACAACAACCAGTTTAATTAAGCCTTAATACTAATTTGTTTTATACAGCCTTTGTTTTTTTTTGATTTTTCAATAAAAACAGGAAGTTCCAATTATGTTTGTGTAGGCTGTTAGGGTTTGGGTGGGGGGGGGGGGATCTACATTGTGGGCTATTTGCACTGAATTGGAAATTATGATATTTTAGGAAACAAACATTGAATTACAAGGGTGTAGAGAATGTGATAAGAGCCTCAAAATGGGAAAAGATAATGGGACAAAAAGAAATCAAGGGACATTTAGAATAGATAAAAATATGCGATTAAGCGCGTGTTAACTATGCAATCATACCTTGCATGTTACTGTGTGGGAGATTTAATTCTTGCAGGTTTTGTTTTTCAGAAATTTTGGAATTAATTTATTAATAAAAACGTTTCTAACGATTTTTTTGTAACATGGGTTGGTTAATCCAATGACAATATCTGTGACGTCATCATCATGAATTTATTTATTTAGCTGTTTAATTTTTGGATGATGGCTCTGAAGGCCTAGGTGTAAAAGGCACGGCCCGCCACTGCAGACTAGAATGTTTTTTTGGACCAGGCCGTATATAGGTTTAATGGCCTGTTTAACAAGTAAGTCAAAGAAAAATCATTCACTTTTGGTACTACCTCGTAGTGGCCACCGGAAAGTACTGCAATGTTTAAGGTTCAAGGTTCAAGGTTTGTATTAATGACCCAAGAGGGAAAATCTGTTCACAGCATAGGAGGTAGTGGCTAAAAACACACGACAATACAAGACAACAATGGACACAAAACACAACAGTATGTACACAAACCTGAGGAGTCATAAGGTGCTTAAAAGTAAAGTGCCAAGATATAAGGAGCATAAAGTGCTATGTGCCATAAACAGCAGCATCACCATTTAAGGGCAGTGTGCCGTCAGCAACATTGTCAACAGCATCGACAGTAACAACATCAAAATCAACAACAACACAAAAATCAGATCAGCATCAGCAACATTTACCTGCTGCTGGCAGCATTGATTGCTCGAATGGATGCAGGGACAAAAGAATACCTGTATTTATTTTTAGTGATCTTGGAGACACACAGACGAAGGCCAGATGGCAACAACATGTTTGTCACTTCCGCATTGGATGCTGGTAGAAATCACTGTGGTTTTGAAGAGGACACATTTCCCTCTTCTAACATGAATCCACGCCTATGCTCACCACTGTTTTAAGAAACACTGAAAGTGAAAGGGGTTCTAAGCTGGAACTACGACGTGTTTGTAATGATATCAACATCAGTTATTAGCAGTAGCGTACCGTGGGGTTTCAGTCAGGGCCTTCAGTAGCGAACTCCGACCAACCCCCGCCCCCCTCCTCCTCCTCCCCAAACACTGAGAAACGCACACGTCAGGTGCCGATACAACCAACACAGCCACATACAAAATATAGGCTAAAATCACAGATTACACTAATGCATATGCATAACATGAAGAGCTTGACAGTTTATCTTCAACAACCACAGAGCAGCGCACTGCGCACACCACTGTTGTTTATCCCACACCAGATAGACTACTGCACCATCACCATCAGATATTTCATGTCACTCGACAACTGTTTGCAAACGCATAAGACGACACAACACAAGCATTCAGTTATTGTAATAGGGTTCACCGGATGCTTGCGCAACTTCAACGGATTCAATTTAGTATAGCGACAATATTACCAGTGCGCCGCATTCACTTCAATAACAAAAATTAAACATGCAAGAAGGGTCTTTTATGCCAAATATTTTACAACAGCCAATCCAACCAGCATATTAAGAAGAAGTGTAGTTGAGAGTTGGTTCCCATATCATGCTTAGAAAGCGGCATCAATGATGAAAAACAGCATCACCTACTGCCCAAGTCCCAGCAATATAGGCTACTACAAGAACCATAACAAACAAACAAAATGGTTTTAAAACCCCATAAAAAACGTTATCTTTTCACAGATTGACACAGCCAAAAGTAACACTCACCCATCACTTGTAGAGGAAATCCATCCTCGGATCCTATAAGCCATTAAGGCTGTTAAAATCCCTGATGTGCTATGTTCCTTCACAGGTTTAAAAAGCAGACACGGCCAGCAACATACCGGTAGCTTGTTCCGCTCGGTGCTAGCTGTTAGCCAGTCATAGCTTCGTAGTTACAGTCAGTGAAGCGCCGCAAAAAAACGTTGTCAGCCCATCCAGCTTATGTGTAGCTTATTCCTGTCGAAACTATATCTAAACTATGTTAAACGATCACCTTTAAATAGCCACGCTAGATCGGCAGCGGGAGCAGTAGGTTGTGTGAAAGATGGCCATAGTAGTTCACTCACATCATCACAATGCTAATAGTGCGCGCGCCGAAGTTTCAAACTTCGCTGATGACATCACGGGGGGCAAGCGGCTGAGATATCGCTGGGCCTTGGGGCGGGCTGTCACTACACATCAAAATCTGATTGGCTGATGAGACACGTCAGTCAGCGTTATTATCCAATAGGAGACGACAGCTTCAATGAAAGGCCAGCAATACTTCTAGTGCAGGCCCCGCTGCTCCACATAGCTGTGATGCGTTTAGATGAGATATGCCTGGGAAATCCAGCTCAGCCTCACAAAAAATAACTATATTGCAAAAAAAAATATATTATTTTTGTAATGTACTGACATTTTTTATTAAATTCAGACACATTTAAACACAAATTAATATAATTTTAAACAACAAAAAAAAAATATTATTTGGATTTTGACAGGGCCAGCAGAGAAGGCCCTGCTGGCCCTGACGGCCCACCACTGGTTATTAGACTGTCACGCAGAGCATGCGCAGTTGGACTGGCGCACTGCATGTTCACTTTAGTTCCGTGTTAACAATGTGAGAGGCGAGTTAATGTTACCTTGCGTAGCCTATGCTTCGTAAACATAAAGGACTTCTCTTCAAGCTACGTACAGTGTGTTTATTGAGGAACCCAACTAAACATTACAGTGTTTAGAACTGTTGGTCGTTATTATAGAATGTTTCGCGTTACTTCCGCCCTTCCGGGTTACAACAGGAGTCTATGGGAATGACGTAACTGTCTTAACGGCCGTTAAAACTGGTTTATATTGACATGAACAATGACTCTGTACCAACCTGCTCTGTGTAACCGGACTTCAGGCTTCAAAACAGCGTCCAGTAGATTTCTTTGTCGCTCGTTCTCCTCTTTTAAACGACAACGTTCCTCCTCGTGCTCTGCTATGGTTCTTTCAAACAGCCCAAATATCTCTTCAGCGGCCGCAGTTAGTCGCTCATTCACCCACGCTCTCACCATTCCCACGTTAGACATTGTGACCATTCAGAAAGGTTTATCCAGAAATACAGAGGCTATGATGGTTTACTGCTGCTGTTTTTAGAGGAAATTCCTGGACTCAACAGCGGGACTCGTTGTGACCAGACGCCATTTTATTTCAAGTTAGTCAAAGAAAGGACACTCACTTCCGGTGCGTGGAGATTTCTGGACTTCAGAATAAAAGCCTCAAGAGTTCGCAGGGGCAGTAAATATGTAATACTTTATCTGCGTCAAACCGTCCCTGCGTTCCAAATCACATACTTTTTATTTTTTCTACACTAGATACTAAAGAAAAGAAGAGTTTTAGGGCCACAGGAGAGAGAACAATATCATATAAGGATGATTTTTTTTCATTATGTCGAGAAATGTCAAGAATAAGTATGAATACTCTATATTGCTATTGGAATTGGTGGGGCATTTATGTATTTTCAGCATACTACAATTGACCTGCATGTATTGGGACATCCTAAATCTTTTCCTTGCATACTAAATAGTAGGGAAGTATGGTTATTTGAACACATGGTGACTCTCTCTGAGATCACAACAGACGCCATTTGGTCGGTTACAAGGTAGTCAGAGTGTCACTTCCGGAGCGGGGAGATTTAAAAATAAAAGCCCCTTCCGTCCTCTGCAGTTCATCTAACCTCCATAGCTCGCTCACATCAACAACACTCCACAAACATCCCTCACAGCAAAAAACACTGGCAACATTTAAAAAAGAAAAAGACACACACTAACAAAACAAAAACCTATTAAGTAGAATTTCATAAAAGATTAACTTTAAATTTGCATTATTGTTGTAGGAAGTTAAAATGATTTTGAAATAAATCCCAATTTCAGTTAAGAAAAACATATACCATGTTTGATGAGTGTCTTGAGGGAGATTTGCAGCACCATTAATTTAACCAATTGGGGATAACATAGTTGTCACATGATCATTCTATTGTTCAAGAGTAAAACGTGGAATGAAATAAGTAAACGGAAATGTGAATTATCTTGAGAAATTTACAAATAAATCATTTAAATAATTAAAGATGGAAGTTTGTCTTTAGTAGGGGAGAACGGGGTAATCTGAGACACTTTTTACATTTGCTCCCCTCTAAGCAAGCTAAAATGATTTACCAGTAAAATTTACACATTTTTTGAGGATGTTTCCTAGAAATGGGCATTAGCAGAATTTATTCAAGACAAAGGGCAGTGAAAATATGATTTGTTTAAATCAAGGGGGTAAACTGAACCACTTACTTTTTCCACTCTGAAACTACCATAACAACACAAATTGTAACAGTTAGAATCCTGACTGCTAGCTTGAAAACCAAATGTTACAAAACTAATGTCGGATTAGTAACAGAATCATGGGGTTTGGTCAATTAAGCAAAACATTTTTCTAAACACTTGAAAGTAGCTCTGATCAAATACAACATATAATTCACATTCAATGATTAACATTCAAATGACAGATAGAACCAGTTCTATTAAAACACAGTCTGGGGGTCAGATCACAGGACCCTTAGAACCAGCTAGTGTCTGGGGGTCAGAGCAAAGGACAATCAGAACCAGAACAGTCTGGGACTCAGAACAGGACAAGAACCAGCTGTCATTTTCCATCTTTTGAGTCTTTTTTTCTGAATTTGTTTTATTGGGATCATTAATTGAATAAAGACATATTTATTAGTCTATTGATGTTAAAGGTCACTCTCCTATCCCCCACATAAATACGTGCCAAACCATGCCCTTGCTGACACCCTTTCAACCATCAACCCCCACCTCCAGCCCACATTGTCTTTTGTCTTTTCAAACTAGTCTCCTTGCTACCACAAATATAATGGATTCATTAAAAGAGGGCACAGACACTGTCTCACTTTACCCCACTGCCACAATCTGAGAAAAAACTACCTCTCAGCAATTCAGGCTAATCTTCAGTTATCATCATCACATGGTTTCATATGTTGGTAGTTCATCACCATGTGTGATAGAAGTTTTTCTACCTGAATCAATTTGATTAGGGACAACAATCGATTAAGTTGAAAGCAAGAAAATTTACTTTTACATGCAAAAAAGACATTTTTGTGAAAAAAAACATGCTTACAACATCACCATGAGGTCCTCTCCTTCATGGCCAAGGGGAAATGAGAGGGGCTTGAAAACATATATCTCACATGACCAAAAATGTGTTCCGTGTCCTTGATAAAGGGGGTGTCTCACATTAACCGATGTCTCACATTCCCCCGTCCTCCCTACTTTAATAAAGAAATTTATGAGTACAACAGAAAATTATTTCCAAAGGCTCAAAGATCTGAAGCATCGCATATCTTAGTTTAGATGAGGGGAGGTTTATCGGATAATAGCTGTCACCACAGCAGGTCAATTAAAACACTGGACTACTGCTTACTTTTGTTTGTCCAATTTATTAGTGGATTTATTTACGGTTGTAGAGTTTGAAGGGAAGTATCTGTGTGGAAAAACAAGGGAACCAATAATTATATCATAACCACATTCATAATAACCATACATTTCTATAATGCATGCACACTACAACTAGCATGACAGTCTGAGTAATGCACATAGGGAGAAAATGTTACAAATCAAAAACAGTAAATGCACTAATGCCAGTAGGCCTTAACATGGGATTAATACATATTAACAGAAGATGCTAAAATGAACTGCACAACACAAATGCCCCTGTAAAATACTATGGAGAAATAACTGACTGATTCCAGCCATTGTTTAAAAGTGTTGAAAGTGATTGTGTTTGTCTCTAGTTGTAGATTTGTGGGTATAAGGATCCAAAGTTTTGCCCCTTTGCAGAGAAATCATAGCCTGGCTCCGCCCGCCTACATACTTTTCATTTTCCTTCAGTAGTCAGGCTGGGTCTGCGCTATATGTAAGGGTTAATGCCCGACGAGGTGTCCAGTTATCAGGAATTAATGGACGACGTGTAGGCGAGAACTGTCCGATGCGCAGTTGTCCATTCATTTCCCCCAAAATCAATAACACATTTCACGGAGAATCTGACTGGCGAACTGAAGTTACGTGAGGCAGTGACTGACAGCATTAGCCTGTGTCCAGAGAGACAGTGAAGCCGGGCTTTGATGGCTAAACACATGTAAACTCAGTTACAATTTTTTTTCAAATTAAACAGGGGTCATACTCACCTTTTTAACGAAAAAACCATTGACGTTTAGCCAGAGGACATTAAGTTTAGCCACTTTATTTTACTACTATCGTTACTACAGCTCTTGTGTTGCGAGCGCCATCCTGTGGTGGTCAGAGGCTATTGCACGGCAGGATATTTTAGGCTTTATAAATCCCTTATAAACACAGTTTAATCAGTGGCGACGCATTAGAGTGGACATAATGTAAACAGTTCCATCTAGGTGTCCATACATCAGGGGTTAATCCACACCTATGGAATGTTCTCCTGCCAATCAGAATAGAGTATTCACACAGACTATGGTATAAATGCGGGTTTTATCCTGTAGATTTTTTACTGGTCTAATCAGCGAACAGAGGGAGTGGCTAAGAACATTGACGTGCTCCAGATTCAGTTGCAGAAGCCAGCGCATGACATACATCATGACCAAATGTTACGCGATTGGTTGGCAGATCCAGAGTGGCACTGGGCAGATCCAATACTTTTAAACTTCAACAGACACCCGCCTTCAATTGAGTGAACGTTTGTCAATTGAGCAATTCCAGACCCTCTACAGAAATGAAATGAAGTACGATGGTCTGGTAGGACCAGGCTAGAGAAATCAGACTAGCTGTACCAGACTCACATGCAACTTATGCTATTTAAACAATAGAGGGGCCGTTTCACAATTTACTTTCCTGTTCAAACTAGATTTAAAATAATCCAGTGGGTAGGGTTGTTCTCACCAGAATAATTATCCTGGCGTTCGACACATTTGTGTGTTTTGAGTTGAACTTTCCAAAAGAAACGTTTCTCACAAACGGTGCAGGAGAAGGGTTTCTCTCCAGTGTGAATTCTCATGTGATTCTTCTGATCCTGATTTCTACTAAATCTTTTACCACATTCAGAGCAGCTGAATCGTTTCTCTTCTGTGTGAGTTTTCATGTGAATCTTCAGATTACGATCACTACCAAATCTTTTCTCACACTCAGAGCAGCTGAAGGGTTTCTCTACAATATTAGGTCTCTCACATTTGTGGATTTGCATTTGTCTCATGTGTTTCTTCAGACTACTCTTAAAACGAAATCTTTTCCCACATTCAAAGCAGCTGAATAGTTTATCTGTAGTTTTAGGTCTCTCATCACTTTCAGACCCTTTATTTTTCAGAGCCTTTAAACCTGACTGAGGTTCTCTGGTCTCCTTAGAATAATCCACACTGTCTTCAGTCTCAGAGGAGTCTTCAGGCTGGTAAACAGTCTCAGGTTGTAAATGTGGATCTGGGTGTGAGTTCCTGGCTGGTTCTGGTCCTCCACAGTCCTCTCCATCAGCTGCTGGTTCCATGTGTTCAGTTTGTCTTTGATGAAGCTGTGAGGACTGAGCTTTCTCTTCATCATCTTCACTCTTCACAAGGACAAGAGTGAAGGGGAACTTGGTGATATCTTGAAGCTGCTCTCCCTCCTGACTGCACGACAGTTCCTCTGGTTCCTCTTTCATTTGTAGGTTGAGCTGTTCAGTTGAGCTGCTGGCTCCAGGCTCTGCCTCTCTGTTCTCCTCAGTTTGGTTTTGATGAAGCTGTGAGGGCTGAAGACAGACAGACTTATGTCTTCTGAGTTGGCTTTCCCAAGTGAATCTTTTCTCACAAACACTGCAGCTGTAGTGTTTCTCTCCAGTGTGCATTCTCATGTGTCTCCTTAGATCCGTATTCCTACTTAATGTTTTCCCGCACTCAGAGCAGCTGAAATGTAACGGATGAAGCTTCAAGGACCGCTGAAGGACACACTTGTGGCTTTTGAGTTGACACTTCCTTATGAATCTTTTACCACAACCACTGCACCGAAATGGTTTCTCTCCAGTGTGAATCATCATGTGTCTCTTCAGATGACTCTTTAAACTAAAAATTCTCCCACACTCAGAGCATTTGAATTGTTTCTCACTAGTTTTATGTATCTTATCAGTTTCAGACACTTTTTTCAGAGCCTTTAAACCTGACTGAGGTTCTCTGGTCTCCTTAGAATAAAAATAACTGTCTTCAGTCTCAGAGGAGTCTTCAGAATGGTCTTCAGTATCAGGTTGTAAATGTGGATCTGGATGTGAGTTCCTGGCTGGTTCTGGTCCTCCACAGTCCTCTCCATCAGCTGCTGGTTCCATGTGTTCAGTTTGTCTTTGATGAAGCTGTGAGAACTGAGCTTTCTCTTCATCATCTTCACTCTTCACAGGGACAGGAGTGAAGGGGAACTTGGTGATATCTTGAAGCTGCACTCCCTCCTGACTGCTCCACAGTTCCTCTGGTTCCTCTTTAATGTGTGGGGGCTCTGGTGGCTCCTCCTGCTTCAGACTGTGTGGAGGCTCTGGCTCTAGAATGGGGCTCCACTCCTGCTGCTTTCACCAACGATCACTTTACGGACGTCTGAAGGTAAAACTGAAACAGACAGACAGAGTGAGGATGAGTTGGTTGTTCTTCTGGTTCCTCTTTAATGTGTGGGGGCTCTGGTGGCTCCTCTTCTTTAACCACCAGCAGCTGCTGGACGTCTGCAGGTAAAAGTTAGACACAGGGACAAGTTTAGAAAAAATTTGACTTTATTTTGAAGCCAAAGTTTACATGGAGATTCTTGATTCATATTTTATGTTTTTTGCATCAAGGTGCCATCATTTGTATGCTGGTAGAAGGATTAGATATTTCTATGAAATCTATAAGAAAATATATTTAATCAATTCTGATCTGGCGTACTATATGCTGAGATTGGCGAGATACGAATGTTTGATGAATCACACGTGAAAATTGGCCTAGTAGGATTTCTTCGCCAGGATTTGCACCTGTTTCAACCCATACTTGATAAATGAGGCCCAATAAGTTGGATGATATTCATTAATTTGTTATTACAAATATAGATTCTTATAGGTCTACTATTTTTATGACCGTTTTTTAATCTGTGTTTTAAGAAGACCGAAGCTCGTCATGTCGTTTGGCCTCAACATGTTTCTGTGTGTTTCTGAGTGACAATAAAATTAATCATGAATCTTGATCTTGTGAGGATGACTTCTACACCTTCAGATTCGGCTACGTGCTTCCAAAATTACGTCAGTGTGTGGATTCGGTTTACGCATGTCTTGCGTAGAGTTATTGTCTTACTTTAGTTACTTAGCCCCTGAAGCCCTGAATTATTCATCCATATTCTACCATTACAATTAGTGTGTGTGTGTCTGTGTGTGTGTGTGTGTGTGTGTCAGTTTGCTACACACACAACTACGTCTCTCCAGCCTCCAAAACCGTCACATTTAGTTGCAACAAACATATACGTTTTGTTGCAGCAACAAATCTATCTAATTCACGCTCCAAACATTCCACAAGGGGGCGCTACCACACTGACAGTTACCAGGGGAGACTTGATAGTCCTACAGCAGCACCTTGAGCCTGAGCACCAGGGACCTCTATGGAAATAAGCCTTGGGGCTTTATTGTGTCTCTCCTGACTATGTATGTATTTTAATGGATGACACAGAGTGCTGTTCAAATTTTATAACAAAATGGTCAAATAAAATTAATCAAACTATCACCTCTAACTCATTGGGTTTGTGAGTTAGAGTTAACAAATATCTTCATAGAAAGTACCCATGTATGATTATTAAAGATTCCAACAAAACAAACGTCTAAAAGAAAATCTGAGACTATGTGAGTTGATAATAAATACATGGTGTTTATTTGAAAAACACAATAACAGTTTTGTAACGATTGGACAAATAATCAGAAACAGAGGCCACACCATGAGATCTGCTTCACAAAGAGGTTTATTGAAATGAAAGAATCATTCAGAACCATACCTCTGTTAGACGCATGCTGCATATTTTGCACTGCATTGTTTTTTATCAATAGTTTGGAAAAATGGTCCCACACCGGACTCTTATGTGAAGCTGACACTTCATGCCGAAGTGACGCTCCTGCAGCGCGCTCACGACCAGACGTGAACTCGCATACACGGTGAAATCTCCCGTTAAAAAAACGGCATAACCCACTGATTTTCGGATTTCTATTTTTAAAGTCAACTTGAGCGCAAGTGGAAAACCGGTCATTCCGTCGACACATTCACATCCCTAATGCATATAGAGAAAGTAGTAAACACTACCACACCACAAAGACTGATCAGACCATCTCTTTTTTTTTAATGTTTGATCATGACTTCCGCAGGTGAACTATCCATTAAACTTCCCAAATTCAAGAATAAAAACAATCATCAAACTACTGGACTTTAAAATACTGGCCGACCCCTTCAACATACTTTCAGTTGTAGGCTTCAAATTCAATACGTTTGCCTGGTTTTATATTATGTGTATGAGCAATATCAATATTTAATATAATTAACTAAAAGAAAAACAACCAAATCTAAAGGGAATATCTATACTGTAACAGTATAGATATTCCCTTTAGATTTGGTTGTTTTTCTTTATTTTTCTAATACAGGTATTACAATTATTGACACTAAATTATGAAGAAGTGTGCAGGGCCAGTGAAAATATACAAGGGGCCAGTAAAACCCGGATCCACTGGCCCGGCAGGCCAGTAGGGAAAAAAAATGATGTTGAACCCTGTACGAAGCAAACTCAACAGAGCCCGGCTCTCTTTTCTTGATCTGTTTCAACATAACACATACCCTCGCTCACGAAGGCAGTTATCAACCTCTTATGTTGAACGAGGGTTTCGGCTTCAGGCTCTGTGCGCGTCCCCATGAAAGGGCAAGAGTACCTATTTGCAGACGCATGGAGAAAACGGACCTCCACTACACCGGAAGCAAGATGGGGCCACGCCCCAAACTCATTTCATTGGTCAGAATTGTAACCTACTCTGAGTTTGTTTTCACTTTACGCTGCAGCTCTGACTGAAGAAAGAGTGTCACTGCAACAACGCGACCCTGTACAGTTTAAAGCAAAATCACTCCATAGAAATCTCCATTTTTATAATTTCCTGATGATGTTACGTTTAATCGATCATTTGTCTGATCAGTAGCGTAGTTCTCAGCCCTCGTGCCGTTCATATGCGGCCACCTTACACATTGTGTACATTCTCTACATTCAGTACACTCTCAGTTTCTCCCGGCGAAAATGAAATCCAAACTGTGGCCGCCATTGCTACAGTTTTTAATTCAGGTTTTTAAAAGATTTATAAGTTATTAATTGGGTTTTTGATAACATTGTTGGTGAGAAATGTGTGTCATACTTTCACAATCTTCACTCAGTGAATGTGTACGATTTAGTTTGATGGTTATCACGAGTATTATTCTGGACATCGCAAGGTTTGTTTATCTTTGATCAGCTGCTTGAACAACGTGCATTTGTTGATAGCAGAGATTGCACTGATTGTGAATTAAACAGACGGATTTCAGAAGATGTACACAAAGCTTCGTTGCTTCATTCATCTTCTACCTCAACATCTACTTTTTACCACCGTCCTGGCCACTTGGGACCCTTAACAAACTGACGTATTTTACTGTGTACTAGCACCATAACCGGTGGAAACCGTGTATTATTATTCACCGCTAGGTGAACTCCGGCAGTAAAACAAAAAGAAGAAAACAAATTCAGAGTAGGTTACAATTCTGACCAATGAAATCCACTTCCGGTGGAGCTCCACTTTCCCCATGCGTCTGCAAATAGGTGCCTCTCTGAAAGGGGCGTTTGGCCCGTCATTTGACTCTGCTCCCGCACAAAATGGACTGACCTTGTGCCGCTAACTTTACACAAACGGACTGATTGCGAGCAGCTGAGTAAAAAAACAGTGTGTCGCCAACTTCATTCAAGAGGAAGAGTTTGTCAGTCTGAATTATTACAGCAGAAAACAGAGCCGAAAAAAACTCTTACAGAAAATAAGGAGACAGTGGAATGCTGCCAGCATGGAAATGATTTATTTATCTTGCCGATCGTTCTTGCAGTGCGTAATCTGACATTATAAAACAATGAAACGTTGAACTCGGATTTAAACACTATACTATTTAGCCTAATATATATAGGCTACTTTGCTATATTTATAGCACTACGCCTATAGTCCCACACTTAAGAATGTAATTTAAGTCTGACACTGTCCCCAAATGAATAGCCCATGGAAAATCACTTTAGTTTTGGGCCACATCATAATGAATACAATTTTGATTTAGACTATTAGCCTTTTATTTGAATCTTACAAATATCAATAGGCCTACATTAAAAAAACATGTAGTCTGTATTTTTCGGACAAATATGAATCTACTGTGAGAAGCTTAACCTGCGAGTCTGCAGCGATGTCCGAACTGTGACAGCTGTCACGTCCCAACTGTAATCACAACTGATGAAAAGAAAGAAGACCACAGTGAAATAATGTTGCAACCTGTGATTTTATAGAACGCTTCATTAAGAGCCAGTGTGTGTAGATCGCCAGGTAAAATAGTTTGAGGTGAGAGCATAGAGTGGCGCTGCATACAGTAGGCTATAGGCGTAGGCTATTCTACATTTTCTGCATCAATAGCCTAACCGTATGCATGTGGTAAGAAGCCGCAGCGCAATGTTACAGTTCACTCTGCTGTAAGCCAAATGTCACGGCTTCATTTCGTTCATTAACTTACTTACTGATCAATAAGTTTAGATGTAACAGTTTCCTCAGTGAGAAAGTAGCGCTCATGTTGAAAGTAGCATCTCTTGTTTATTTATTTATTGCACCAAGCACCTTATGGGTTATGGGAGTCTATGGGGGATTTATGATTTATGATTTACGACATATAGGAGTAGTTACTATGTGTAAAATACTGGGTGATTGATTGATTAATAATTATGTAAATATAATCGGTGGACAACTAAAATGTTATGCCTGTTTGTTTGCTCTGACAAAATAAAACTGAACTGAACTGCTCAGACAATATTGTCAGGTCCGCGGGATTTCCAAATGTGTAGGCTAGTTTCCTTAAAGGGCAGCGCTCTAAGAGCCGAATTTAAGCTCAAACTCTGAAACAAAAACTGGTATGAGCAGGTTAGCCTCTGTTACCAAGGTGATCTAGCCAGGTAAAAAAGAGAGACACCTTTCGTGATACTGAAAACTCGGGCTTTAGACTCAACAGACCTCGCTCAGCCCTTAATCTCGCTTCGTAGTACACCCTCTGGGCAGCTTTAAAACCAGAGGTCAACATGCTGGTGTTTCTAGCACAAAACCTTGAGAAAATATACTTGAATATTTCAGATGTAAAGTCTCAGTCTACCTCAGTTTTACTTTAATATCTTCTGTTTACAAAACACTGCATATATTTTAAATTTCATTTTTTTACTCCCCCAACAGTTGGGGGAATAAAAAAAAATACAAAGTATATTGCAACTGCCTATCCAACCAGCTCTATGAGACGTATATTATTTATACCCTCACTTTCCTGCTAGCAAAAGATGTGCAACGGTTTATTTTGAATTTTGCGGATTTATTTTATTAAATTTTTATTTTTTAATTCACTTATTTATTTGCATTTTCCTTGTTTTCAGTTCAATACGAATATGTTTAAAGTCCAACGTCATGGTATTAATAGAAACAACCTATCAAAATAAACATGATTATGATTTTTTCATAATCGAGCAGGCCTACCTTCTTGCAATTTCCATGGTGTGGCTCAATCATAAACAATGACATTATTAAACAGGTAATCGGTATTATAAGTTTGATTTCATATCTACAGGTTCTTTATTGTGATTTTATACACAAACTTTTCGCCTTTCTGTTGCACATCCCAAAAAAGTCGGTCAGCGTACCCCCCCCCCCCCCCCCCCCCCAAAGGCCCATTCTGAGCCAGGAAAAACCCTGGCTTCGAAAGGAAGATAGGCCGCCCAGCTGAGGCGGGTCTATCTGCCTATCTATCTACCCATCTATACATCCACCCAATCATCTATCTATCCTTAGCCTACTAGTTAAATGATCGTTCAGTGATAACTACACCACAGCGTTTGCAACATGCTGCGGCTAACATGTAGCAGCTAACGTTAGCTTAGCATCGTTAGCAGAGCGGTAAACAGTCGGAACTCACCTTCTCCGCGCGGCTTCGTCTCCGGCTCCAGGTCCCGGTCCATCTCCGCAGGGGAACCGGGGACTGCTGCCATAGATAGATATATAACACTATAGATATGTTCTATATCTATGACTGCTCCCTCCCGTTAGTCGGCTTCTACCGGACGGTTTGCTCTCCGTGTTTTCTCCTTTCTTTCTGTTAGAGGAAGTTAGGCAACAGCACCAGCGGCGCTTCCGGGGAAATGTTTCAAAATAAAACACTCTTATTATTCTAATGGAGTTCCTGCGGACTGTAATGCTGTCCCTGCGTTCCAATACCCATAGGCTACTTCCATACTATTTAGCCAGAAATAGATTTAGAATGTCCCAATACATGCACATCAATTGCAGTATGCTGAAAATACATACATGCCCCACTAACTCCAATAGCATTTTAGAGTATTCCTCTTTATTCTGGACATGTCTTGACATATTGAAAAGAAAAATCTTCCTTATCTGATTTGTTTTCTCTCCTGTGGCCCTTAAACTCGCCTGTACTTTAGCATGTAGTAAAAAGAAAAAGTATGTGATTTGGAATGCAGGGTATATGAAGACGTTACAGGATACTGAGCGCCCGCACGACAAGACTGTAACACTACTGAACTCTACCCCCTCCCACACTGATACTAATTCAGTTGCATTCTAGTCAATGTGTAATTACGACTAGTCAAATGATGATGTTACATTTTATTTCCAGATGGACAAATTTAAACATTAATGTCACAACAGCTTGCTCATGCCTCCACAGTCCAGGTTTAATGTATTATATTCTGCTAGTGCATGATGATCTAAGAAATCAATCAATCAATCAATCAATCCATCTATCTATCCATCTATCTATCCTGATAAATAAATAACCATCCAAGTCAGAATCCACTTTATTTCCAGTTGAGTTTACACACACAGGGAGTTTTAATCTGTTGGTTCAAACAATAAACACTAAACTAGTTCAAGAATTTAAAAAAAAAACAATGTTACAATAAAACAGAACTAGCCTACTGTGCATACCGAAGGAACTCAAAGCACTTCCACTGTAGAGATGGTATTGGCCAGGTGATGAGCAGTGCCTGGTTTCCTCCAGACATAACGCTCGACATTCACGCCAAAGAGTTCTGTGGTAGCCAAATCTTCTCCATGGCTGACAAAGACTGGACTTTTCATCAGTGTCAGGTTTATTTCAGAAGATTCCATCAGGACATTTTACAAAAGGATTTCATGGAGCATGGTAGCAGCAGGCTGAGAAGCCGCTTGGCTCTCTCTCAAGGTTACAGTACTGCGTTTATATCTCTCTACGTCTTAATCTTCTACAAATAGACAGATCGTTTCATCACAACAAGTGGAACACATGTCCTTACATAGGTGTTTTCGTCTCTCACCAGTGACCTTCTAACCTTGAAGACTATCTGCTCAGCAAGCTCTGGTGAATACAGGCCATTTAAATCCACCACAGTTCCATCTTGGTCTCAACCGACAAGAACATTTTGTTCCTCATGGTCTGAGAGTCTTTCAGGTGCCTTTTATCAAACTCCAGGCGGGCTGTGGCCTCCATCTGGCCACTCTACCAGGCCTGATTGGTGGAGTGCTGCTGTGATGGTCGTCCTTCTGGAAGGTTCTCCTCTCTCCACAGAGGAACCCTGTGTCAGAGTGACCATCGGGTTATTGGCCACCTCCCTAACTAAAGCCCTTCTCCCCTGATCACTCAGTTTAGAGGGACGGACAGCTCCACGAAGAGTCCTGCTGGTTCCAAACTTCTTCCATTTATGGATGATGGAGGCCACTGTGCTCATTGGGACCTTAAAAGCAGCATGACATTTTCTGTGTCCTTCCCCAGATCTGTGCCTCCAGACAATCCTATCTTGGAGGTTTACAGAGAATTCCTTCGACTTCATGCTTGTTTTGTGGTCTGACATGCACTGTTAACTGTGGGACCTTATGTAGACAGGTGTGTGCCTTTCCAAATCATGTCCAAACAACTGGATTTACTAGAAACATCTCAAGGATGATCAGTGGAAACAGAATGGACCTGAACTGAATTTTGAGCTTGATCGCAAAGGCTGTGAATACATATGTACAAGTGATTTCTTCATTTTTTTTTTAATAGATTTGCAAAAATCTTAGAAACAAACTTGTTTTAAGTTGTCATTATAGTGTAGTATGTGTAGAATTTTGAGGGAAAGAATCTATCGAATCTTGACTTATTCCCGGCAGTTACATAACACAATGTGGATAAAGTGAAGCGATGTAAATACTTTCTGTATGCACTATATGTAGAATATATAGGGTAATGCTGGGCTTACACTACGCGACTTTTCACGCGATTTGACAGTCGCAGACAATCTTCCAATGTCGGACTGAAATCACAGGAGTCGTGCTGGAGTTGTGGCGCACGCCCGTAATCTCTGTCGTTTGGTGTAAGGTGGTCATCCGACCCGATTTCAGCCAGTCTTCTTCCCGTCTTGGCGTCCCGACATTATCAAACAGGTTTGATATTATCGTTAGTCTTAAGGGGTTGGCTCAAGAGAAATGACGTAAACACTGTCACACTCTCGCATGCACCAAGCACGACGCAGGAGGAGCGGCATTATCGCGACCTGTGTCCGCCTGTGTAGGCACTTATTTCGGACACTTTTTCCTAGCAGCCTCGGCTGGAGAACCAGGCTGACAGCCGCGCAACCATAACACTTTACCATCAAATTTAGGGTTAGGAGTTAAAGTTATTGGGGTATGAGATCCGTAAATAAAGCTGTTCAAATAACTAAAGGAAGTCCCCGGCTCGGAATATTGAATTCACTTTTTTTTAAATTAAATAATCACAATCGCGTTTGCGGAAATAATATTAATCTCAAAAGGAATCTAGTTGTAGTCTTGCAATATGAGACCCGTCTTTTCAAAATCTCACTCTGTG
>CM047520.1:27730076-27749205 GCA_026122265.1 Ammodytes dubius | reverse complement strand
GATGGAAAGCATAATGAGATATTAGCTGTGATAGAAGGTTAGGTGTGGTGGTGATGTTGCTCCTCTATGGGGGGTCCAGAGGGGGGGTTACCCTGGAAGATTTTTTAAATATTTTAATTTAAATGCATCATTCTGATGCACTTTAAAGTCAATAAGGATGTTCTATCCACAAGACAATGGTTCTATGTTCTTGGAAAATTGTAAATAGATCAAATATGCAGTATAAATTGAACTTGAAATATCACAGTATCTCTGATATGAAAATGCACTTTTATTTTGAAAAGGCCTTACATTAACTATCAATGGACACATCTGCTGGCAGAAATACTGATTGGCCTATTAGGGAAGTTTCTAGACTAAAGTAGTAAAATTGAAAGAAAAAACCTCACAATTATTTTATAACACTATATAAGTAACATGCAATTATACCTTGCTATTACTGTGTGGGAGATTTAATTATTGCATGTTTTGTTTTTCAGAAATTTTGAAATTATTTAATTAATAAAAAAGTTTCAAACCAGGACAACCACAAAAATGCATATGACGTTTATTTGATATTTGTCGTGCATCTGTGCTAGTGTTGAATCATAGCAGTGCAAAATGGCGGCCTCCGTGGTGCCAAGT
The DNA here is from genome assembly GCA_026122265.1 of Ammodytes dubius. Lineage (NCBI taxonomy): Eukaryota > Metazoa > Chordata > Actinopteri > Uranoscopiformes > Ammodytidae > Ammodytes > Ammodytes dubius. Next base: position 27,748,581 of record CM047520.1, on the reverse strand, counting down.
CCCGCTCTTATGTAAATATAAAAGGCTCATGCAAGGAAACAAAATAAACCAATATGTTTATTGTCAAGCGATTATACATCAATTAAAACACACTTCTGAATATTACATTCAATTTCTACCAAGTCTGTTTTCAAAAATGTCAATAAATTCTACACGCTGCACTTTTATTATTATTATTATTATTATTATTATTATTATTATTATTATTATTATTATTATTATTATTATTATTATTATTACCTTTATTTAACCAGGAAAGTCTTATTGAGATTAAAAATCTCTTTTACAAAAGAGTCCTGGCCAAGACAGGCAGCAGCACAGTTAGTTACAGACAATCATTTAAAAACAACAGAGAACATAAAAACAGAGTCACAGTCAGAACATCATCAAACAAAGCATGTACAGACAGAAGAGCCAGCTTCAACATCATTAAGTAAGGACTTAAACATGTTTAAAGAAACCAGCTCCTTAAGTTTTAGCGCATTTTGCAGCTGGTTCCATGAAAAAGGAGCAGCATAACTAAATGCCCTTTTCCCCAGTTCAGTACGGACTCTAGTCACAGTCAGTAAAAACAAGTCCTCAGAGCGGAGCTGATACTTTCCTGTGCTTTTCTGAATGTCATACTTCTGCAGGTATGTAGGAAGAACCCCGAGGATGGTTTTATAAATTAGGGTATGCCAATGATGGAGTCTGCGGGTGGACAGGGCAAACCATCCAACTCCAGCATACAAAGAGCAGTGGTGCGTGAGGGTTTTAAAAGAAGTAGCCTAATACATCTCAGTGCTCCATGGTAGACCGTGTCCAAAGACTGTAGGCATTTTGAAGATGCATTCATATATGCTTTGGGGAGCCTGAGAACTTTGGAAATGTATATTTACCTTGTATATGCTATCTATGATATTTACATGTTCGAAGGACGTATAAGGGTCCCCCCTCCCCCAACTGTTTTCACCACTAAGGGGAGAAGGGGGTTGTCTTTCATGAGCTTTGAAGAGGACACATTTCCCGCTTCTAACATGAATCCACGCCTATGCTCACTGCTGTTTTCAGAAACACTGAAAAGTGAAAGGGGTTCTAGGCTGGAACTACGACACGGGGCCACTCAATGTGCTTCACAGGGTCAAAAATTAAAAATACATCAAGTATAGAACAGACACACAAAAAAACAGTCTTAACGGTCGTTAAAACTGGTTTATATTGACATGAACAATGACTCTGTACCAACCTGCTCTGTGTAACCGGACTTCAGGCTTCAAAACAGCGTCCAGTAGATTTCTTTGTCGCTCGTTCTCCTCTTTTAAACGACAGAGTTCCTCCTCGTGCTCTGCTATGGTTCTTTCAAACAGCCCAAATATCTCTTCAGCGGCCGCAGTTAGTCGCTGATTCACCCACGCTCTCACCATTCCCACGTTAGACATTGTGACCATTCAGAAAGGTTTATCCAGAAATACAGAGGCTATGATGGTTTACTGCTGCTGTTTTTAGAGAAAATTCCTGGACTCAACAGCGGGACTCGTTGTGACCAGACGCCATTTTATTTCAAGTTAGTCAGAGAAAGGACACTCACTTCCGGGGCGTGGAGATTTCTGGACTTCAGAATAAAAGCCCGAAGTGTTCGCAGGGACATTGTCTGATTTATGTAATGCTGGGCTTACACTAGAGGACTTTTAAAAGACTTTGAAAAGACTGAAGACTGAAACCCTTTTACATCTAAAGACAATCAACTCACACCTGAAGACAACTAGTCATTAGTTTTCAGTCACAGAGTGTGATTATGAAAAGTTGTGTAGTGTAAGCCCAGCATTAGTTGCTGCTTCACCAAAGCTCTCACCATTTCCACTTTAGACGTTTCCACACAGTCACACCTCTTCCCTACAAACTCACAAACGTCACAAATACTTTATCTGCAACAAACTGTCTCTCTCTTTCTGAGAGGCACCTATTTGCAGACGCATGGGGAAAGTGGAGCTCCACCGGAAGTGGATTTCATTGGTCAGAATTGTAACCTACTCTGAATTTGTTTTCTTCTTTTTGTTTTACTGCCGGAGTTCACCTAGCGGTGAATAATAATACACGGTTTCCACCGGTTATGGTGCTAGTACACAGTAAAATACGTCAGTTTGTTAAGGGTCCGAAGTGGCCAGGACGGTGGTAAAAAGTACATGTTGAGGTAGAAGATGAATGAAGCAACGAAGCTTTGTGTACATCTTCTGAAATCCGTCTCATTAATTCACAATTATCACGAGTAGTTGGTCAATCACATACAAATATCAACTCTTATAAATGAAACACAAAAAGTTCAACTTTTATCTTAGAAGTCCTGGAAACAAATGCGTGTCTTTTCCTCTTAAACGAAGCTGTAAATAGCCTTTACGTAGTGTCAGTTGGAGCCTTGTTGCATCAGTGCAGGCTAATGCTAACTGTTCGGATTAATAAACCTATTGTATACGTAGGCCTAACCTATGCCTATCTCATTCTGCGGCTGCACGCGATCGTTACTGTTCACTTGCGTGATCACAAAGTCACAGACGAGCCTTGTTAAATAGCCTAATATGAATATAGAAATTATATAATAATTAAAACTGTGATCACTAGAGGACAATGGGTCTGGTAATAAATCAATCAGGATCTACAAAGGAAACTGTCACTCCCCATTTTTAAAAATGTGTTGTTTATTTTAATGTGGTGGCACTTTTTGTGTTTTATTTATAAGAGTTTATATTTGTATGTGATTGACCTACTTGTGATAATTGTGAATTAAAGAGACGGATTTAGGAAGATGTACACAAAGCTTTGTTGCTTCATTCATCTTCTACCTCAACATCTACTTTTTCCCACCGTCCTGACCACTTGGGACCCGTAACAAACTGACTTATTTTTTCTGACCAATGAAATGAGTTCGGGGCGTGGCTTCCAGTGGAGCTCCACTTTCCCCATGGGTCTGCAAATAGGTACTCTTGGAAATATTGCAAAAATAATAATAATGGCGAGACAAAATAGCCTTATAACATTTCGTGTCCTCTCGTTTTTGTCAATGAACATGAAGAGATATTTTATCAGAGTTTTTGCTTTTGTAAACCACATTTAGCCCAGTTTTTATTAGTCAACAATAAAGCATTATATATTAGATTATAGTATTCGTCACATGACCACCATTTACGTTGCGTCTCGTCTCGTTTCTGTCACGTGATAAATGTTCGTTGACGACGATATTTTGTCATACATTTCGTTGACAAAAACAACACTACCACCGTCCAGTAAAAGGGCTTTGATCACACTAAGGGCCCACTCACACTAGTGCCGTTGGCCTGTTCCGTGCTGCAGGAAGATTCAGCACGATTCCCCCCCTCCCCACTCCCCCCGCAGGCCCGTGCTCACACTGCTCGTGGCCTGGGCACATTTGCACCTTGCCTACGTCACCGTGCGCGTTTAGGATTTGGAGCGTATAGTCTACTTGTAGGCTATACGACTGTTTGTGAATATTTTCATCCGGCCAAATTTGAATCATATATTCCACTTCCACATTAGAGCAACGAGAATCCTTAAGCTATTGTTTTTTTTTAAATGTAGCCTTGACGTAATAGGTTGCGGTGGACAGTCTCATATTTGTGCAGCACGCTGTTTATTATTAATATAACGGCCCGTCATCAGACCATACGTACCGGATGGTTTTATACACATCGATCGCTCTATCAAGTAATCCAAGTCAGAACTTTTTGTATGGGCATAGATCGTTATTTTAAGTGTCTTTATAAAGTAGCTACTGTTTCCTTATCATCGGGCCGCGGAGTCCCGCTGTGTGTTGTGTTGGGTTCGTCTCAACCGCCATGCGTAAAGGCATTATTATGACAGCTGCGGGAGGAAAAAAATCATCTGACGAACGTGAGTAAACACGAAAACCTTTTTTCTTTGCTTTCTGCGCTCACCTATTTAGCTCTCTCCCTCTTTTATTAGCCCACACCTAGGTCTACACACACGTTAATTCTCACACATTTTATGTAGGCCTAGCTACAAGTCCAAGTGGTGGGCAATTCTGGTGCCGACTAGTAAGGCAGCGGACGTTAACGGACTATGCATCCTTAATAAATTCACGTCAGGAACGTCGCCTGTGCGCTTGCTTGTGCGCGTCATCTCATTAGCATCTGTACTTTGGCCACGGCACACCTCTCCCAGGTGTGCCGTGGCCAAGGGGCTGTTCCGTGCTGGAATACGGTTGGCGTGGTCACACTAGGCCAAACGTTCTAGACTTTAGTATGCTAATGAGCTTTGGCACGGGGCCGCGGCCCTAGTGTGAGTGGCCCCTAACAGATTGTCGACCTTTGCTGGACATAGCCTAACAAGAAATGAAGTAAATCCATTCAGCCCTAGTGTGCTTTGAGGCTGGGGTGTGATGCTAGCTTGAGGATGAGTTAACACTGCAGCCTGCTTCTACTCTGTTGTTGCATTAGCTAGTGGAGGCTCAGCCAGGTGTGTGTGGTTACCAACGGGGGCGTCTTGATTTGCCAATCAACTGCCGAGTTTCTGGCGAGCTTTCCGTGGGAGTATAATATGTTAATGAAAACCGACCAATTTCGTCATCAGTCGGTGTATTTTTGAACAGACCATCAAATCCCCCCTTTTTTGAAATAAGCATCCCAGAAGAAACTGACATATTTGTCTTTTTGAAGCTTGTGTGTGCTGGTAGGGACCCCAATAACCTAGAAAGTGTGCCCAAACACAGGAAAAGTCAGTTTTTCATAATATGTCCCCTTTAATGGCTCTGTTGAAAGTGTCTCTAGATGTGGTTTTGCCAAAGTGTTGCCCCTTTGCAGAGAAATCGGACCAAAAGATGTCTTTGGGACCAGACAATCACCACTGATTGAGGCTTGTGTGATTCCCCTGCTAGAACTCTGACACCAAACTGCTAATTCAGACAACAGCGGTGACACATGATTATTTACACATTTAGAAACAGTTTAGAATACTAAAATTTATGAAATATTAAAAAAGTGAAAAGGTTGTGTTTATCAAAATGCCACAGTGAGGCCATCTCATATGTTTCTGATCCATGACTTTAAGGTCTGTCTTTATATTGAAACGATAGGTTTTAATGCTGTTGTAGAAGCTTGTGACCATGATGCAATTATCATTTTGAAGATTGACATGACAGCTCCCTTCTTATAAAACAAAAACAGTTGAGATTCAGTTTGAACTTCTCCACAACGTTCCTAATCTGACTATCAAAGTTTAAAGAGGACCTATTATACTACTTTTCTGGTCTTAATTTCTTGTTTTACACTGCTATAGAGCAACCTGACACGAATCACATCACAAAAAACTATGTAGATTTTCGGGAAGCTCTCTCTCTTATTTTGGCGATCCAGCACGTCCTGTCAACACTTGAGTGCCTGTGCTTCGGTAATCTCCGCTCCCTCCGCCTGTGCTTCGGCGATCTCCGCTCGCCCCCGCCCCCTCCTGTAAACCCCACTCCGTTGTGATTGGTTACCTTCCTTCCGGAACACTTTCAGTGGCGGGAAGCGCGAGCATGGACCTATCAGGGCGCGAGGCAGACGCGAGCAAGGAAGTGACAGCATTACTATACATGGAAACATCCGCGTGGTGACGCCCTAAGGTTACATGCGACGTCAGACGGTTACAAAGGGTTAGACCGCTCTGAACACGTGACTTCTCGACTGGCTAGAATAGTGTTTAGTGCTCTGCACCGCTCTGCACAGACACCCCAGACGGTCAGCAGGGAATACGTCAAAATGCATGTAAGTCATTATTTGATAATTTAGTATAGTTAAGCATGACTATGAATCATCATAACAACGTTTATAGGTCATAAAAGTCAAAAAGCATCATAGGTCCTCTTTAAGTTTTTATCCAGTATGGAACTTGACTTCATTTACTGCTTCAATGACTTAATTCTTTATCTGTAGGGGAGAACGGGGGAATGTGAGACATCGGGCAACGGAACACATTTTTGGTCATGTGAGATATATGTCTCTCATTTCCCCTTGGCCATGAAGGAGAGGACCTCATGATGATGTTGTAAGCATGTTTTTTTTCACAAATGTCTTTTTTGCATGTAAAAGTAGATTTTCTTGCTGTCAACTTAATCAACTGTTGCCAAAACAAATTGATTCGGGTACAAAAACTTCTATCATGCATGTTGATGAACTACCAACATATGAAACCATGTGATGATGATAACTGAAGATTAGCCTGAATTGCTGAGAGAGGTAGTTTTTTCTCAATATTTGGTTTTCAAGCTAACTGTCAGGATTCAAACTGTTACACCATGTGTTGTTATGGTAGTTCAGAGTGGAAAAAGTAAGTGGGTCAGTTTACCCTCTTGATTTCTCTGGTCTGTCTCACTTTACCCCACAGCTGGGGTAAAGTGAGACACAAGACAACTTTTTTTAAACAATCATATTTTCACTGCCATTCGTCCTGAATAAATTCTGATAAAGTCAATTGCTAGGAAACGTCCTGAATTAATGGGAAATGTGTACATTTTACTGATAAATCATTTTAGTTCGCATAGAGGGGAGCAAATGTAAAAAGTGTCTCACATTACCCCGTTCTCCCCTACCTCAAATAGATCATGTACAGGCCTGTTACAGACGGAGAAGGACATAGGAACAGTTTTCTTTATATTAAGAGATTAATGCGAAAACTCGAGCCAAATAGAAATGCCTAGTGACGCCAAGCTGGTTGTTTTAGTGGACACATGGATAACGCTGTAATCAGGATACATTTGACAAGGTTCCATTGCATGAAAATCTTTGCTCACACAGGAGAAAATGGTTTTTCTCCTGTGTGAATTCTCCTGTGTTTCCTCAGATACTCCTTTTTAACAAAAAGGTTCCCAGACTGACGGCAGCTGAATGTCATGTGGGTTTTCAAGTTTCTCTTGTCTGAAAATCCTTTGCCACAAAATGAGCAAATAAATGGTTTTTTCTCCTGTGTGAGTTCTCATGTGTGTCTTCAGCTGATGATTTGTAATAAAACTTTTCCCGCAGTCAGGGCAGCTGAATGTTTTCTCCCCTGTGTGGATGGCCATGTGGGTTTTCAAGTTTCTCTTGTCTGAAAATCCTTTAGCACAAACTGAACAACTAAATGGTTTTTCTCCTGTGTGAGTTCTCATGTGTCTCTTCAGATTTCTATCAGATGTTTTTCCGCACTCAGCACATTTGTATCGTTTCTCTCCAGTTTTACTTCTCTTAACACTTTCAGACACTTTATTTTTCAGAGCTTTTAAACCTGACTGAGGTTCTCTGGTCTCCTTAGAATAATCCACACTGTCTTCAGTCTCAGAGGAGTCTTCAGGCTGGTCTTCAGTCTCAGGTTGTAAATGTGGATCTGGATGTGAGTTCCTGGCTGGTTCTGGTCCTCCACAGTCCTCTCCATCAGCTGCTGGTTCCATGTCTTCAGTTTGTCTTTGATGAAGCTGTGAGGACTGAGGTTTCTCTTCATCATCTTCACTCTTCACAGGGACAGGAGTGAAGGGGAACTTGGTGATATCTTGAAGCTGCTCTCCCTCCTGACTGCTCCACAGTTCCTCTGGTTCCTCTTTAATGTGTGGGGGCTCTGGTGGCTCCTCCTGCTTCAGACTGTGTGGAGGCTCTGGCTCTAGAATTGGGCTCCACTCCTGCTGCTCTTCACCGACGATAACTTTACGGAAGTCAGAAGGTAAAACTGAAACAGACAGACAGAGAGGATGAGGGTTGGGCACATGCAGATGTGAGAGCAATGAGAACGCTTCTTGTCAAAATCTGTGAATATCTCCCGATGACCTGCTACACTCAGTCAGTCAGCAGTGTTAACTCGATTCTCCGGCCAATCTCACGCTCAATTGTCCCCTCGCTCACTTGATTGATTGATTGATTGTGGATCAGGACCAACTGTTACTTTAATGTAGAGGGACCGGTCGCACCAGCTGGAATTAAAAAAGTTTGGTGTAAGCCCTACGTCAGACCTATCTACATCCAGCTGAGTGATACATGTTTACAGCGGTTTCACCATCTAACATTACGACCTCGTGGTCGGCCCTGCTTCGTGCATTAAGGCGTCCTCGGGCGCAGTTATGTCCGACTTAGTGATGTGCGTCCACGTATCTCCCGGTATGTTTGTGCTTCTCTGCGGTGTTAACTCATTAATTAATTCAACCAACTCAGCGCTTGTGAAACGAAAACGATAAATTCTTTGTCCATATATAAATACAGAGGATTGTTGCGGTCTCTCATTATGTCACAGCTGATCCTGTTGCATATTAGACGGGCCATCTCCCCAATCTGGTGCTGTTTATCAACCTTTCCATAAGTAACAATGAAAAGTAATTCTGACCAGTTTATCTTGATTAGGAATCAAATGAATGCAAAGAAAGTTACTTTAAAAACTTATTTCAAATCCAAAGGAGCGCAATGAGCAACGAGTTGCTCCAGACTTGGTACATTATGACTTTGTGTTTATGTCAGAGGAGGGGCATTTGTAAACATTTGTAGATCCTGCCGTTAGTTTGTAAAACAAACTTAATCTCCATGTAATTCTTAGTATTGAATAATTCTATCATCATAAATCAAAACCAAGTTATTTTGAGGAATCTGGAACCAGATGTAAGAATATGTTTGTAAACCAAACTGTGGGCCCTGCTGCTGTACACAACAGTGAAACAGAAACTTTTCAGGAAGCTTTCTAACTTCAAACAGTGTTCCAGGGATCACATTTTCCTGTGAGGAAAGTTTGTTTATTCAGTTATGAGAATATACAGTATAACATAGCTATGGTTTCAAAATTGAGTTTTAATTAATTAATTTCATAATAAATAAATAAAAATTTAAATTGTAAAAAAAAAACATGGTGTAGTGGTTAGAGCCCCCCCTCAAAGAGTCTCAGTCCTCTTCACAGCAGACCCGGGTTAGAATCCAGCCCGGGTCGTTCTCTGAATGTCATTCTCCTCTCTGACACATTTCATCTCTGTCTCTAAAAACTGTCTAATAAATAAATAAATATAAAAATGCAAAAAAAAAAAAACTTAAAATATAATAATATGGAATTCGGATTTTTTGGAGCATTGGCATTTAATAATATATTCCAGCCACATCGGACCCTAAACTGATATAAAAACTGGGGTAAAAAAATAGCAACCTGACAAAATATGTGGGGTGAGTTCAGGGCTGTACGCTTATTTTTTAAAGTGGTAGCACTGGTGCTAGCAAGCAAAAAAATTCAGTAGCACAAAAATAAATTTGGTAGCACACAAAGTATGATCGAAAATGTGCATGACCCTAACCCTTGCATTTCGCTCTAATTACCTTTGAGCATGTCATCTTGGTTTTATTTGAGATTCTCAATGAATATGATATCCTAGTGTGCAGTAATAATTGTAAAAAAATGAATAGGGGTGCACTGATTGCAATTTAGACAAAAGAGTCTAACCTGCCAATGGCAATTTTTTTGCTGATTCAGAATTATTTCCCCCCCATAGAACTATAAAAATAATGTCTATACCTATATATTTTTATAAACATATCATTATTATATTAGGCTAATAATAACAAACATTTTTAGAACATTTCATTCTTTTAATGAAAACCATACTTTAAAACATTGAACATATAGCCTATTAAATAAATTAGTAAACATATTTATACAATTTAGGCCAAGTTAAATAGGTTGTGTCAATCTTTGTTTAAATCATAGATAGTTACTGCTGTTGACTGCAGGGCTGTGAAGCGCTAACTTCCTGTTCTTACCTGCTTCAAAATAAAAGTCAACTCGCATTTGGCTAGTAACCTACTTTTATTGTGAAGGCGCACAGGAAATGTTCTGTTTGCACACGCGCTACCTTGACTGCGTTAATGTAAAGAGAGCCGTCTCTTTCCTGTTTTTAACCGTTGGTGAAGTTAGACGCTATAGCACAAGCACAGATCCCGAGCACACATCTTTCACCAGCCAAAGTGGAGGGTAGACTTAATAACTTACTCGCCTAAGACTACATTCACCCGCATTTGGAGTGTTAATGTAGAGCCCTCTAAGCAGTATTGTGCATAGCTCCTCTGTGTCTCAAACAGACAGCATCTGCTCATTAGCACTCGTGCGACTGGACTTGTATTCATCATCGCACGTGATCAATTTCAGTAGCAAATGCGATCAAAACTGTCGCACTGTACAGCCCTGCACTGTGGGAATTGAACTACTAATTTTAAATAACTTATTTATTCTTATTTATGCCTACTGATTTTAATAGTAACTTATCTATCCTTCTGTCCCATGTAACATGTCTCCTCGGATGTATCTTTTTGTTGAGTGTTTTATGTTGGAAATATGGCTGGAAAAATAAATTGCCTCATTGGGTATAAACATAGTATATATGCGATGTAACGTGATAAAAACACAAAAGGCATTATGCTCTCACTTAAACATAAGCCCTGACAGCCCTAATATCTATCCAACATTAATTCATTGTAGATTGCAGAATTTTCATATTCTGAACTGTCCCTTTATGGTGATTCCGTTTTATTGTGTAACTTCTTCTTCTGGCAAACAGGGAAACACGTTCAACACAGTGGAGCTCACGTGACTAGATTTATTAAAATTCAGCTAAATGTGACGTATGTAGCTGTGTGTAAGAGCGTCACAGAAGCTGACAAATAAAACATTCTACATCTGGAGCAGAGCAGTTGGTTTTACAGATTTAGCGACTTAACTCGTTATTTCTTTAACCTTTAATGGCATGTCTTTATATTTGCATCAATGTGAGAGTGGTATCAATAAGAGTATGGATACCGGTCAGTATTGATGACACGTCTGAGATATTTGCCTCGTTAGCATGTTAGCAGCCATCTATCTATCTATCTATCTATCTATCTATCTATCTATCTATCTATCCTTAGCCTACTAGTTAAATGATCGTTCAGTGTTTACTTAGAGATAACTACACCACAGCGTTTGCAACATGCTGCTGGATCATTAGCTGCGGCTAACATGTAGCAGCTAACGTTAGCTTAGCATCGTTAGCAGAGCGGTAAACAGTCGGATCTCACCTTCTCCGCGCGGCTTCGTCTCCGGCTCCAGGTCCCGGTCCATCTCCGCAGGGGAACCGGGGACTGCTCCCATAGATAGATATATAACACTATAGATATGTTCTATATCTATGACTGCTCCCTCCCGTTAGTCGGCTTCTACCGGACGGTTTGCTCTCCGTGTTTTCTCCTTTCTTTCTGTTAGAGGAAGTTAAGCTACACGTGTTAGCCTAACATTAGCGCTTCCGGGGAAATGTTTCAAAATAAAATCCTCTTATTCTTCCTCTAATGGAGTCCTACGCTGCCGCTGCATTCCAATAGTAGTTCCACTTCCCCTCGTTCACTTACCCTCAGCCCTTGGTATGACGTAACAGCATTCCATCCCGTAGCTCTCACTTCTATTGTTATGAAATGTTTTGAAAAATGTGTTGTGTCACTGCTCATGAAGGATGTCGAGCCAAAGCTAGATGTGTACCAGTTTGCGTATAAGCAGGAATGCAGTACTGATGATGCAATCCTTTGCACCTTGCACTTTATCTCCAAGCACCTTGAGAACACAAAAGGCTATATTTTTTGCGAAGATTACGATTGTACGGCGTAAGCAGCCACATCATGATGATTTTCTACCGTGCCATTGTAGAGAGTGTGGCGAGTAAAGACGGGAGTCGGAGGCGGAGTGTCAAAAGACGGAGCTAACTGCTTTAATGACTTTAATACACTTGTCGAGTAACAACAACAGAGCAGACATGTCAACTCCCGCTAGTCTCCACACGCCAACAACACAAAACAGGAAATTCCCCCAGTATAACAGTTCCCCCCGGAACTTCAGTTCCATAGGTGAATTATGTAAGATCACTACACAAGCCCCCCCAGAATTCACCCATAGTCAAAGTCCCCGCGCCGGAAAGGCACGACGGCCCGGCCGCGACTAGAACGAGTGGCAGGGGCCGAAGAGGGGAGTGGCAGGGGCCGAAGAGGGGAGTGGCAGGGGCCGAAGAGGGGAGGGGCGCCGTGGGTGCGGCAGGACCAACACTTGCGGTCGCAGCGACTGCTGCACCGCTGGCCACAGGAGCGCCGGCCACAGGAGCGCTGGTAACAGGAGCGTCGGTTACAGGAGCGCTGGTAACAGGAGCGTCGGTTACAGGAGCGCTGGTAACAGGAGCGTTGGTTACAGGAGCGCTGGTAACAGGAGCGTCGGTTACAGGAGCGCTGGTAACGGGAGCGTCGGTTACGGGAGCGCTGGTAACGGGAGCGTCGGTTACGGGAGCGCTGGTAACGGGAGCGTCGGTTACGGGAGCGCTGGTAACGGGAGCGTTGTCTAGGCGGCGGTAGTCTCCACATGGGCGCCAGCCGCCATCCTGCTTCGGAACCATGTGGAGTGGCGAGGACCACGGACTGTCGGAACGGCGAATGAAGCTCAGGCGCTCCATGTTGGCGAATTCAGCCTTAGCAACCGCCAGTCTCTCCGGAGCGAGCCGTCGGGCCCTGGCATGGACGGGGGGCCCTTTCGTCTCAATACGGTGCTCCACACCGTGTTTCGTCGACGTGGACGAGAAGGTTGGTTGCAGCAGGCTAGAGAACTCTCTGAGCAGCCGCTGGTACTTGTCACCCTCAGAGAGCGAGCTAGAAAGGCCGTCGTATGTCCCCTCATCGCAGACACGTGCGAACGAGGAGAAGGTCAATGCGTCATGCTGTTGCGATCGATATTCAAATCAGTCTCGGAAACTTCAGCGGGACTGACGTCAGGGTCACCAATGTGGCGAGTAAAGACGGGAGTCGGAGGCGGAGTGTCAAAAACGGAGCTAACTGCTTTAATGACTTTAATACACTTGTCGAGTAACAACAACAGAGCAGACATGTCAACTCCCGCTAGTCTCCACACGCCAACAACACAAAACAGGAAATTCCCCCAGTATAACAGTTCTCCCCGGAACTTCAGTTCCATAGGTGAATTATGTAAGATCACTACAAGAGCATCATTAGATATGGGATCACCTCATGGTTTGGCAACCTAACCGTTAAGCTAAAAAGCAAACTGGCCGGCATGCATAAAACGGCAATGAAAATCGTAGGGAGGAAAGAATATGAGCCTATACAGAGCATCTATGAGCAGGCAGTTAGGAAAAAAGCAAAGAAAATAATTTCCAACTCACAACACCCACTCTTCCCTGAATATGAAACCCTGCCATCAGGGAAAAGACTCCGGGTGCCGCTATGTAAATCTAACCGCCTTAAATTGTCATTTGTCCCAGCCTCCATTAAGCTGACGAACAATGTGCAATAGAATAATGTGCAATAAATAGGCTAGCACTTTAGCACATAGTACTTTAGCACATAGCACTTTAGAACTAAGCACTTTAGCACATAGCACTTTATCCATAAGCTCTAGTGCAATGCACACTGGTACTTTATCTTTATCTCCATACTGTAGATTTTATGCTTTACATCAAAGTGCCATTTAAGTATATCAAGCTCCATGTTCTCAATGTTTAAATGTTAGTTGTCTGGTTGTGTTTGTGTCTGTGGTTGTGTTTTGTTCTGTTGTACTCTGTGTAAGAAAGCAATGATGCACTTTGCCCAGGGCTGGACAGTGCGACAGTTTTGATCGCATTTGCTACTGAAATTGATCACGTGCGATGATGAATACAAGTCCAGTCGCAGGAGTGCTAATGAGCAGATGCTGTCTGTTTGAGACACAGAGGAGCTATGCACAATACTGCTTAGAGGGCTCTACATTAACACTCCAAATGCGGGTGAATGTAGTCTTAGGCGAGTAAGTTATTAAGTCTACCCTCCACTTTGGCTGGTGAAAGATGTGTGCTCGGGATCTGTGCTTGTGCTATAGCGTCTAACTTCACCAACGGTTAAAAACAGGAAAGAGACGGCTCTCTTTACATTAACGCAGTCAAGTTATTAGCGCGTGTGCAAACAGAACATTTCCTGTGCGCCTTCACAATAAAAGTCGGTTACTAGCCAAATGCGAGTTGACTTTTATTTTGAAGCAGGTAAGAACAGGAAGTTAGCGCTTCACATCGCTGCAGTCAACAGCAGTAACTATCTATGATTTAAACAAAGATTGACACAACCTATTTAACTTGGCCTAAATTGTATAAATATGTTTACTAATTTATTTAATAGGCTATATGTTCAATGTTTTAAAGTATGGTTTTCATTAAAAGAATGAAATGTTCTAAAAATGTTTGTTATTATTAGCCTAATATAATAATATGTTAATAAAAATATATAGGTATAGACATTATTTTTATAGTTCTATGGGGGGGAAATAATTCTGAATCAGCAAAAAAATTGCTATTGGCAGGTTAGACTCTTTTGTCTAAATTGCAATCAGTGCACCCCTATTCATTTTTCTACAATTATTACTGCACACTAGGATATCACATTCATTGAGAATCTCAAATAAAACCAAGATGACATGCTAAAAGGTAATTAGAGTGAAATGCAAGGGGTAGGGTCATGCACATTTTCGATCATACTTTGTGTGCTACCAAATTTATTTTTGTGCTACTGAATTTTTTTGCTTGCTAGCACCAGTGCTACCACTTTAAAAAATAAGCGTACAGCCCTGACTTTGCCCAAGACAAATTTCCCCACGGGGACAATAAAGTTGAACCTAACCTAACATACACGGAGGGAACTTGGAGCGGAGGGAGAGTGGGCGGGGGAGGAGCGGGGGATTTAAATGGAACCCACTTGCCCTTGTAGTCACAATGGAACGTGAGTTACATAGGTAGTTCTGAATGCAAATAATAGAATAAATTATAACATTCTACTAAAGTATATCGCATTGAGCCATTTCCATAGCATGACAAACATTGAATTTCGACATGATTATCCAGATTATCAAGATATAGTTACTCACACTTGTAAACTGTTTGGTCTGACATATTTTCTTATTTTCTGTTAGTTTCAACCAAAAACATCTGTTTTAAATAGGCCTATTAATTGGCAGCCATCGGCGTTATAGCGGCAATGTGTAAACTGCAATTCATTTACTGGATTATTCCTATGAAAACAGGACGGGCTGATTTAGATGTTTTGGAACAAATTACTGTATATATACCTATATATTTTCTTTTTCTTGGTCCTGTAGGTCGCCGTAATGTCCCATAAGGCATACAGTATACCAGAAAATAAAAGAAGAAGAACTGCAATGCACTGTGGGTGATATCCACCTCGGAGTGACCGTAGATGTTCACTCGATCACTCAGCCCTCCGAGGGTCTATCTCACCAAGTTCACTTCAGTTTCCAGACAGTTGGAACGTAGACTTATGATGGCGGAGGGGATTCCCCCGAGGGCAAGTGAACGAAACGCAGCGTGCGGGGATTCCCGCCATCAGCTGAACAGCCCAAATAGCCTAGCATTAAAACAGCATTGCATATTTACGCCACTTGGAAATGCGCACAATTAGCAACATAGCAAACACATACAGCAGCATTGTGTGCACGGCAGTACAAAAGAAAGGTAAGTAGCCAACATTCCCCTACCTGGCTGTGACAGGGGACTGTGGCTGGCGTAGATATAAACACCGGTGCTTCGCTGTACTTGTCGTGAAAGTTCCCCGGACTTAGCAGTCATGTTTGGGTTCATAATATAGAGGTGCTAGCCGCACACAACTGGGTGAGTTAACTAATGCTATCTGGAGCTAAGTTGGTTTATCGGCTAAAGCACAGCTGCACATATTCACTGATTCAAATAACAAGTTTGTCTTTAGTTTTATTTAATAAAGGAATTCATGAGTACAACAGAAATGGATTTCCAAAGGCTCAGAGATCTGACAGCAGAGCAATGCATATTCTCAGAGTATTTAGTAAATCAACAGTTACACAGAGAAGAGACTAAAACATTATTACCTTTTTATTCTAATTTAGTTTATTAAGAATGTTTCTGATTTAGACATCACAATTACATTGGACAAACCAGATGCATTCTTTGAGTGTTTTATCAAACATGCTAGTTCTCAACACCTGTCCATAGGAAGCTTTTAAAAGAAAACAAATCAAAAAGAGAGAAAAACAATAAAATGTAAAGAATTAACAAAGAGGAAATCACTAAAATAATAAAATATAGAATATTACAGAGATGAAAAGATCACCAATATATTCAGTCAATAATACATGAACTATAAAGCAAAGGCAGCCTGATCAAACACTAACCAGCAGGATGTTATTCATGTGAGCACTGTTGTTTGGATTCTAGCCATTGTTTAAGGCCTCTGTTGAAAGTGTTTCTGTTTGTCTCTAGTTTTAGATTTGTGGGTAAAAAGATCCAAAGTGTTGCCCCTTTGCAGAGAAATCAGACCAAAAGATGTCTTGTACATTGGGACCAGACAATCAACACTGATTGAGGCTTGTGTGACTGACCTTCTAGAACTCTGACGCCTAACTGCCATTTCAGACAACAGCGGTGACACATGATTATTTACACATTTAGAAACAGTTTAAGGGCCAGTTTCACAGACAGGGCCTAGATTAAGCCAGGAGTAGGCCTTAATGTAGACTAGTTAAACTGGGACGTTTAAGTCACTTTCATGGATATGGCTTAAGTGTGGCTTAGTTAGTGTGAGACTATGAAGTCCGGTGGCCAATCCGAATAGTCCAATCTCCTAACCTATAAGCCTCCTTTCCTATACCTTAACTCCTAAACGTCATCGGGGTTAAGGAGAGATGAAAGGTGCTTCCTATCGAACATAGGAAAAGACAGACCTGTTTCAAAAGAATTCGACTCCACTTTTCCTAACCGACGTCATTGCGCGACGGCGAGTATTGCTGACGTGAGTCACTAGCGTGAAACTACCATGGACATATAAAGAGGAAACTACACTAGCCGAAAATTTACTACAACAAGCACTCGTTTGATCCATGCGTTCTTTTCATATTGATTTTAATCAGGTGGTCGCCAACAGAGTGAGAATCACTGGCATACAGGTGAAACTCGAAAAATTAGAATATCGTGCAAAAGTTCATTTATTTCAGTAATTCAACTTTATAGGTGAAAATAATATCTTATACAGACTCATTACATACAAAGTGAGATATGTGAAGCCTTTATTTTTTATAATTGTGATTATTATGGCTTCCAGTTTATAAAAACCCCAAATTCAAAATCTCAGAAAATTAGAATATTACATAAAATCAATAAAAAAAGCATTTTAAATACAGAAATGTCGGCCCTCTAGAAAGTATAATCGTGCATATGTACTAAGTACTTGGTTTGGGCCCCTTTTGCATGAATTATTGCCTAAATGCGGCGTGGCATGGATGCTATCAGCCTGTGGCACTGCTGAGGTGTTATGGAAGCCCAGGTTGCTTTGATGTGGCCTTCAGCTCGTCTGTATTGTTGGGTCTGGTGTGTATTATCTTCCTCTTGACAATAGTCCATAGTTTCTCTATGGAGTTCAGGTCAGGAGAGTTGTCTGGCCATTCATGCAGAGTAATACCATGGTCAGTCAACCAGTTACCAGTGGGTTACGGTACTGTGGGCAGGTGCCAAGTCTAGCAGGAAATGGAAATTGTCATCTCCATAAAGCTTGTCAACAGACAGAAGCATGAAGTGCTGTAAAATCTTCTGGTAGATGGCTGTGGTGACTTTGGACTTGATAACACAGTGGACCAACAGCAGCAGATGACATGATACCTCAAATCATCACTGATCCAAATTAAATGTTGCGTTTCATTTGGAAATCAAGGTTCCACAGTCTAGAGGAAGAGTGGAGGGGCACAAAATCCAAGGGGCTTGAAGACCACTGTCAAGTTTCAACAGTCAGTGATGATTTGAGGCACCATGTCATCTGATGGTGTTGGTCCACTGTGTTATCAAGTCCAAAGTCACCACAGCTGTCTACCAGGAGATTTTAGAGCACTTCATGCTTCTGTCTGTTGACAAACTTTATGGAGATACTGAATTACTTTTTCCAGCAAGACTTGACACCTGTCCACAGTGCCAAAACCACAAGTAACTGGTTGACTGACCATGGTATTACCGTGTTGATTGGCCAGACAACTCTCCTGACCTGAACCCAATAGAGAAACTATGGACTATTGTCAAGAGGAAGATGATACACACCAGACCCAACAATACAGACGAGCTGAAGGCCACTATCAAAGCAACCTGGGCTTCCATAACACCTCAGCAGTGCCACAGACTGATAGCATCCATGCCACACCGCATTTAGGCAATAATGTGTGCAAAAGGGGCCCAAACCAAGTACATAGTACATATGCATGATTATACTTTATAGAGGGCCGACATTTCTGTATTTAAAATGCTTTTTTTATTGATTTTATGTAATATTCTAATTTTCTGAGATTTTGAATTTGGGGTTTTCATAAACTGTAAGCCATAATAATCACAATTATAACAAATAAAGGCTTGAAACATCTCACTTTGAATGTAATGAGTCTATATAATATATTAGTTTCACCATTTAGGTTGAATTACTGAAATAAATTAACTTTTGCACGATATTCTAATTTT
>CM047520.1:27705415-27724006 GCA_026122265.1 Ammodytes dubius | reverse complement strand
GAAGCGGAGCTGGAGCGAGAGGAGACGCTTTCCATCCCGGAGATCAAGCAGCGGAGAGCGGGTACGTGTGTGGCTACCAGCCGTGCTAACACCCACACTAAACCACGTAGTTCTAGCCTCTCTTATACACGTAAAGAGCAGTTAAATGTTGCATTTAGCTGAACTTATCTTCCAAATAAACGTGGCTGAAAAGGCCACGCTGCTAAGTGGGCCAACCTCGTCCTGTTTACGTGCTGTTTGTTCAGCAAGTGCTCTGATGTTCTTTCACGTTTCAATGTGGTGACTTTTAACTTTAAAAACGTGCTTTAGGCTAACCTTCCACCCTGCGCGGTTAATATATGAACCCTCAAACTATGTGAACACATTGGCTACACCCTTTTTTGCTATTTCTCATCGGAACGCAGGCTACAATAGCCCATAAAAGGTGGAATCATGGATTCTGGAGAATGCTTGCTATCAAAATCGGTTAACATCTTCTCACGATCCGCTACCTGCCCGTACAGTGAAATGCTCTGTGAACGGGCATGTTGCTAGCTACAGTGGGACCATTTGGCCTATTCTTTTTGGGTCATTTTCATGCTTTACTGACAGTACGGAGAGACAGAGTTGAAAAGGGCTAGAGATAACCACCAGTGAAATCTCACTAGCCACCCCTTTGCCCCCCCCCCAGATCAGATAGTTGTATTTGTTTATTTTTTCCTGATAGGTAGCCTAGGTCAAAGAGGATATGTACAGGTGATACTCGTATTATTAGAATATCATGGAAAATTAATTGGAATTGAGGCAAGAATTCATGCAAAAGGGGCCCAAACTGAGTACCGATGATTATACTTTATATAGAGCCGACATTTCTGCATTTAAAATCCCTTTTTTATAGATTTTTATGTAATATTAAAATTTTCAGAGATTTTGAATGTGGGGTTTTCATAAGCTGTAAAGCTGTAAGCCATAATAAATACAATCATAACAAATGAAGGCTTGCAATATCTCATTTTGCATGTAATGAGTCTATATGATATTTTAGTTTCACCTTTTAAGTTGAATTACTGAAATGAATGAACTTTTGCACGATATTCTAATTTTTTGAGTTTCAACTGTATTATTATTAGTTTTTTCCTGATCGGTAGTTGGCTGCGGTCATGACAGCTAATCCACTGGTTTAGGACCAGTTTGCAATTTCCAACTCCTAATGTAATGGTAGGACTGTGGCCACTAGAACTGGTCTCTGGTCAGCAAAGGTCTTGAAAACGGCACAAGTGTGCGTGCGACTCGCGTGCCACCCATGCACGTGCATTGACACACCGGAAATCTGAAATCTGCATTTAAAAAATAAAATAAATAATCTTCTTGTGTGTATGTAGTTTCAATCATCTATATTATAAGTGTAACATGTTCTTAGTAATGGCAGAATTTCATAAATAAAGGTTTATTTTTTTTTAGCAAGATATTTTGGTTAGTAGCCCCAATAACATTAGCAAAAGCTTGTGTTCATCCGTATCTCAGCCCAGTCCTTAAGTATCCAGCTGCTAGCAAGTTATGTTGTTTTTCTAATTTTAATATTCATCTGAATTGAAATAAATGTCGCCTTTTTCCTTTATTCTCTTCACCAGAATTCATCAAAATGCCTCGATTACATGTTTAAAACATTTTTTCATAGTCCCTTCTCTTGTTGCCCCTTGTACATCTGAGCCCTATGATGTTTCCTCCTCTATCTCTGCTGACTCCATTGTAAGGAAAATAGTTATTGGCCTATATAAGTAAGTAGTAGTAGCTAGATGACATTATCGACTGATTTGCATAATATGCAATTCTGAAAGAGGCTAAACAAATAGAAAATGCTGACCAGGTAGTTTATTAATTAACTAGGCCTATTGACATATTTACAAACTCACTTTACTAACTTTTTTTGTTGCCATATAACTATAAGGTTATTTTTTTTAGAGATATGCAGTGGCCGATTGAATATGGAGCTATACATTTTATTTCGTGCTTACAAACGTCACCTGGCACACGGTGCTGTCTGTCTGGGGTCTGCTGCAGGTGGCAGGGGGCTGCTATTAGACTGGCTGTCAGTGGTGAGGAGGAGTGGACAGCAGCCGTTGCTACTCTGCTCTCGTGAGCGAGGTTTGAAAAAAAAAATTGCAAGATGTGTCTCTGGTCTTTAACAGCCATATCGCTATGGCGGAAAGTAAGCAATGTAGCGGAAAAAGTCGCCAGTCGCCAACATGTTAAAGCAGGACACTGAGATGAAAGTAGGTCACGTGATCCGTGCTGTTGATCGTGTCACTGATCACTTGCGGACTTTTCTCTCTCTCTCTGTCTCTGTCTCTGTCTCTCTGTCTGTCTCTGTCTCTGTCAATTCAATTCAATTCAATTCAATTCAATTCAATTCAATGAGCTTTATTGGTATGACTATTGTTGCAAACAGTATTGCCAAAGCATTACAGATAATACAAATAATAACAAAAGAGAACAGTCAGAACAATATGTATATATAACAATTTCTGTCACTCACTCCCTCTCGCTCTCTCTCTCACAAATATTACTAAAATAACATCCGGACATAACAATACATAGATGGCTATGATAATATATACATTGATATGGTCGAGAATAATTACTTATTTACACATTAGATGTTATTGATTATCATGAATAAAACAAAATGAAACAGTGAGACCTGCTGTAGACTATTATTCCCTCATATTGTGGCAAGCCGAAATAAACTGTCCTGCGAGGACGTAGCTCTCTTTTCGCTCTCCCATTGCTATTCTAAATTGCTCTTCAGGGGAGTTTATAAAATGTGGGTGTTTTTGGCCGAATTTGTTCAAATATATTTTGCGGACATTTTTAAATTTGGGGCAGTGAAGGAGGAAGTGCTGCTCTGTCTCTACAGCAGCTTCTCCACACTGCTGGCACAGCCGCTCCTCTTTGGGCAGCCATGTTTTTTTATATCTGCCTGTCTCGATGGCCAGGCTGTGAGCGCTCAGTCTGTACTTTGTCAACATCACTCTGTGTCTAATATCAGTCACTGTGGTCAGGTAGGGGGCCACAGTGTACTGTCTGTTTAGGGCCAGATAACACTGCATTTTGCTCTGTGTTTGTGTTTTAGTGTTCCAATGGGTGAGGTAGGTTTGTTTCTGATGTGTTTGATTTGGTTGAGTCTAATTGATATGTTCTCAGGCTGGTCCTCGAAGAACCTGTCTGTGGACAGAGCCTCAGGACCAGCTGAGTGAGGGGACTCCTGTTCTCTCTGTCTCTGTCTGTCTCTGTCTGTCTCTCAAAGCACTAAAAATTAAAATAAATAAATACGTATTTACAGGTTGCGCGCGTGCCCCTAGTTGTAAAATAGTACTCACACTGTCTCAAAAAATGGTTGCAAAATGGGAGCATTTGGTCACAGTCTGGGGCCCTGCAATTGGATAGCACTACAACGAATCAGAGCAATGAACAAGGTGAAGTATTAAGCCCTGTTCGTTTAGCGAACAGTGGGGTTAACTGTTAAATTAAACTTTTGCTGTGGTCGATCGGCAAAACACGAAATTCTTCTTTCTTGCTAATGAAATATTTGAGTGCCGTCTTCCAAATCATAAAATCTCAAGCAGGCCCGGTTCTAGACAGTTAGATTAGGGTGGGCCTGTAGAAATTTTAGGTGGGCACACTGGGCAGGGAGACCGAAGATGCGAGCGTGCGCAGAGCGCGCAAGCCAAATTTTTTTGCCCTTGTAAGATCTCTGCGTCAGATTTTTGGCACATTTACTGTTAATTCTGTAGAACACAATATGCAAATAAACTTTGAGTGTTGCTGTGTGGGAGATTTGATTCTTGCATGTTGTTTTTCCCAAATGTTTATGAATAACATATAATATACATTATATACAACATAATGTATCCTTTTTTTTAATCGCAGTATTAACTGTAGGCAGCCTGAGCTGATTATAGAGAAAGCTTTGGGACTGGGCAACCTGGATGGTGGTAGTCCAGAGCTATATACTATACATACTATATAGATATATAGTCTTTCCACTATTGGCTCCGATGTCCAGCTGGGTGAAAATAGTAGCCAGCCAGGTCACGACCCTGCTAGGGGTTTTTTAACCTTTTTAACGTGAAATGCATGAATCTGGTGCACTTTGAGAGGCAAATTAATAGGCTAAATCTGAGGAATTTTGTGTGAACAAATAATTTGGAGACACTGGGTCGGATGAATTAGAAGCTATTGAAGAAAGACACATGGATTTTCCATAGAAATATAAATTTGAAATAAAATATTATGCAGGGTCCTCTGGGATGGGCTTGGTGCTCTTTTTCTTTTACGGGACATATTTTTCTGTAATATAATGAATTCATTTAAATGCAGTGAGAGGAACGAAGCAGAAGAACTCTGTTGTCCAGTTATCTTTTTTTCCACAGACGAGGCTGAAATAGGCTATTGACTATACACAGTGCATGGGCAACTGAGGGCAGCCCCATTTTCAAATATTTTTAAATAAACTCAATACACACTGTGCATGCCATGGACTTGAACGTGACGTGATCAATTAATCTCAGATTACCTCCCAGATGAACTGATTCTATTATTAAGCCATTAACTATCTACCAAAACATTGTATTCCTTTTATTGTATGATCATTTACATTTTCATAATATGATGTTGATATCAAACACACACAAAAAATTAAAAATAAAAAAATTGGGGGGGCGCCCCTGGCAGTCGGGACCCTAAGCAACCGCTCATTTCGCTTATGCCTCGGCCCGGCTCCGCTGACCAGTGACCACTACAAGCGGGTGGGTAACTTGGAGGCAGGCTGTCCTGCCCACCAAATAATACAATTAGAAGCAATGCATGGTAATGGTAGGGGAGAGTGGCCTAAGTTGTGCAACTTTTCACTCAAAGTGACTTTAAAGTAAGGCCTTGACAGTAAAGTCTCCAACTCAAATATGTACATATATTTCCGGGTGTTGTGCATCCCTGGCAATAAAAAACTTTGGATCTGGAATAAACTGTTGAAGAAATATAGCTTTCGGAAAAAAAGTTGTCTTGTTGCACAACTTGCCCCCGGTGTGGTGTAAGTTGTGCGGTTGGAGAGAATACCATGGGGTAAATTGTGCCATTGCTATATATCTCATAAACTGTAATGCAAGACAAATCCATTAGACAATCACTTATTTAAGGTGTATTTAAAGTAAATAAAGTAAATAGTTGACAAAGATTGAAGGACAATTTTCTTAAACAAGGCCTAGCAGATCTAATGGTTTTACCTGCAAAGCTCACAATGACATAAAAGTAGAGAACCTCATGGTATGGCCCCAATCTGCCCCTGACCTCAACCCTATTGAGAACCTTTGGAGCATCATCGAGCAAAATATCTATGAGGTTGGGAGGCAGTTCACATCAAAACAGCAGTTATGGGAGGCTATTCTGGCATCATGCAAAGATATTCAAGCAGAAACTCTCCAAAAACTCACAAGTTCAATGGATGCAAGAATTGTGAAGGTGATATCAAAGAGGGGGTCCTATGTTAACATGTAACTTGGCCTGTTAAGATGTTTTTGATTGAAATAGCTTTTGATTTCACTAAATATGACCTCCACATTCTGCAAATTCAACAAATGACCATTTTTAGTTCTTTACAACCTATAACATGTTTTGAAACTCTGTTGTAAGCTTTGTGCTTTTTTTGACAAGTTCTTTAATTGACAAATCAGACCTAGATATTAACAGGAGTTTTTTCACTTTTTAAAAGCATCTTCAAACACAGGCATTGGTTCTGCTGCTGGACATGGACACACACACTCTCTTAAGGCATTTATTATAAACAACCACCAGGCATTTTTTTATGATGGTATCCACGGTATTTAAAGGAATACCTTTGCTATTTTTGAAAAAAAATATTTAATCGTTTGACAGCCCTAACATTTATATTATTGACTTTCTTTACTTCTCTCTGCTTTTACTTCTCTCTAATTGAATACAACAAACCAATGCAGATTCCTCCTTCTGCCTGATTTTGAAAATCAGTATTTGATCTTGAAATCATGATTTTACATTTATTCCTGATTCCTTGTGTCTATTCATTTCATGCAGATGTCAAGCAGATGCTGGTGGTTAAAGAAGAGGTTCCCCCTGAGCAGCAGGAGTGGAGCCCCAGTCTGGACCAGGAGGACCCACCAGAGCCCCCACACATTAAAGAGGAACAGGAGGAACTCTGGACCAGTCAGGAGGGAGAGCAGCTTCAAGGGCTGGAGGAGGCTGATATCACCAAGTTCCTATTCACTCCTGTCCCTGTGAAGAGTGAAGATGATGAAGAGAAACCTGAAGACTCCTCTGAGACTGAAGACAGCGATGATTATTCTAAGGAGACCAGAGAACCTCAGTCAGGGTTAGAGAATCTGAAAAGTGATGAAGTCACTGAAATTTATGAGAGACATAATACTGGAGAACCATTCAAATGTTCAGGAGCTGATGGAGAGGACTGTGGAGGACCAGAACCAGCCAGAAACTCACATCCAGATCCACATTTACAACCTGAGACTGAAGACAGTGAGGATGACCGGGAGGGGAAGATAAACGTCTGTAAAGAAGCTATGGGTTGGTACACTGAAGACAAACCCTTCAAGTGCTCTGAGTGTGGCAAAGGATTTAACAGCAGGACACATCTGGAGACACACTTGAAAATTCACACCAGTGAGAGACCTTTTGGCTGCATAATTTGTGATAAAACTTTTATGGAGGACGGAGAGTTGAATAAACACATGGCCGTTCACGCAGGGAAGAAAAGATTCACCTGCTCAATTTGTGGCAGAAGATTCTTAATGTTGGGACAGTTGAGACAACACATGACCCTCCACACGGGAGAGAAAAGATACAGCTGCTCGGAATGTGGTAAAAGATTTGCACGGAAGGAAAAGCTGGTAGAACACATGGTCGTCCACACAAGAGAGAAACAGATGGAAACAGAAGCTGATGGAGAGGACTGTGGAGGACCAGAACCAGCCAGGAACTCATATTCAGATCTACATTTACAACCTGAGACTGAAGACATTGATAAAGACTGCAAGTATCCTGACAGAAAATCATTTTGCTGCTCTGAGTGTGGTAAAGCTTTTAAACACAGAGGGAATTTAAATATACACATGAGAACTCACACTGGAGTAAAACCGTTCAGTTGCTCTTTCTGTGATAAAAGATTTACTCAAAAAGTAGGTCTGGACTACCATTTGAAAATTCACTCAGGAGAGAAACCATTCAGTTGTTCAATTTGTGACAAAAGTTTCAGACACAAAGGCGCTGTAACGTCCCACATGGCAACGCACACAGGGCTGAAACCGTTCTGCTGTGATATTTGTGGCAAAAGATTCAGGGGAACGTCACACCTAAAATTACACAGATGTGTCGGTGAGTCGGCACGTAGGGAAAAACGTGTACTACCACTAAGCTGTTCTGAATGTGACACAACATTTCCTAATAAGTACCTTCTGACGACCCACATGAGAATGCATAAAGGCAAGACACTGTTCACCTGCACAATTTGTGGACAAAAACGTCAGTTCAGTTCCCATCTGGAGATACATATGCGAACCCATACAGGAGAGAGACCCTACAGTTGCTCTATTTGTGGTAAAAAGTTTTCACAGAGAGGAATTATGACGCAACATATGGCAACCCATTCAGAGGTGAAACCTTACGGCTGCAATTACTGTGAGAAAAGATTCTTTTGGCAGTTCCAGATTAAAAAACACAAGTGTCCTGGTGTGGCCACGCTGCACAGAAGTGGAAATCAAGACCCGGTCAGGAGCTCGGCTCCAGAAAGACATTTCAGACCAGATACTGACAAAACAACCAAGCCGTCTTTAGAGACAGACGAAAATGTCGATGTAGATTTTTGGAAAGAGACACGCAAACATCAGTCAGGATTAACTTATCGGAGAAATAAAAAGTTCTCTGCAGCTGAAGAAAATGATGCGAGTAAAAAACCTAGTTTCTCTGATGACACGGTTCAAATTGAGCCCAAGACCGATTACGGTGTTGATTTGTGGCAACGTCAGTCCAGCGTGCGCCATTGGAAAAATGAGGTAGTCTCTATAAGTCATGCAGGAGCTAATACTGACATGAAACTCAGCTCTTATGAGTGTCGGAAGCGATCGGAAGAAAGTGGCACTCATCAGACAGACTGCAAAGAAAAACTATTCAGTTGCTTATTTTGTGGAGAACATTTTACAACAGCAGGATCTCTGACAAGACACAATTCTGTCCACACAGGAGATGAACCACTCAGCTGTATAGTTTGTGAGAAACTGTTCCCTTCAGAGGCCGAGCTCATGAGCCATGAGTGTGTCCCTGAGTCCCTGCAGCTTAACCAAAGCCAAATGAAGGTAGAGTTTGAGAAACGGTTTCAGAGGATTCACACAGGTAGGAAACCATTTAGCTGCTCCGTGTGTGGGGAAAACGTTTGTGAAGAGTGAAAGTTTGTCTTTTCACATGACATGTCACACAGCTGAAAAATCTTTCTGCTGCTCAGTTTGTAACATGGGTTTTGATGACAGCGAGGCTTTAGTCAAACACATGAGGATCCATACCGGACAAACACAATTCAGTTGCTCAATTTGTGGTAAGGAATTTGCATGGAGGAGATATCTGACAAAACATATGGCAGTCCACTCAAAGGCCAATATCTACAGCTGCAGCATTTGTGACCAGAGATTCAATCGTTATAATCAGCTGACAGAACACAAGTGTGTTGGTCCTCAGTCCTCACAGCTTCATCAAACTGAGCAGAACAGAGAGGCAGAGCCTGGAGCCAGCAGCTCAACTGATCAGATGGAAAAAGCAGCTGATGGAGAGGCAGAAGACTCCTCTGAGACTGAAGTCAGTGATGATGATTTGACCAGAGAAGCTCAGTCATGTTCAGAGTCTCTGAAAGATGATAAAGTCTCTCATGGTGATGCGACGTGTGATATGGGTGAACGTTTCTCTAACAATAACCTTCTGAACATCATCATAAAGGATGAAAGTCTAGACCAACACGTGGCAGAGCAACCAGGAGAACATAGGGAGGTGAAGCAGGAGTGGAGCCCCAGTCTGGACCAGGAGGACCCACCAGAGCCCCCACACATTAAAGAGGAACAGGAGGAACTCTGGACCAGTCAGGAGGGAGAGCAGCTTCAAGGGCTGGAGGAGGCTGATATCACCAAGTTCCTATTCACTCCTGTCCCTGTGAAGAGTGAAGATGATGAAGAGAAACCTCAGTCCTCACAGTTTCAAAGACAAACTGAACAGATGGAAACAGGAGCTGATGGAGAGGACTGTAGAGGACCAGAACCAGCCAGGAACTCACATCCAGATCCACATTTTCATCTTAAGATTGAATTAAAAAATGAGGACCGATCAGAGACCGAGGACAGTGTTGACAGTGACTTTTGGAAGGAGACCAGAGAACGTCCGTCAGGTTTAAACTATCTGAGTAACGATGAAACCTCTGAAAGCTTGATGGGATGGGATTCTGGCATGAACCCAGCAGAGTCTGTTGAACCTGAGAGTGGTGACAGCATTGACAGTGATTTTTGGAAAGACAATGAGAAATCTGAGTTAGATTTGACCTCTTTGAAAAAAAATTGTGAACTTTCTGAAAGTGATGTTGGCTCCAGTGCCCGCAGGAAACGATACAGCTGCTCTGAGTGTCGGGAAAAAGTTTCTCAACATATGCAACATGAACAACCACATGAGATTCCACACAGGAGAGAGAGCATTTTACTGTTCTGTTTGTGGTATGAAATGTCTTTACAAGTCCCATCTGAAGATCCACATGAGAAAACATACAGGAGAGAAACCATTCGTTTGCCCAGTTTGTGGTAAACAATATGCGCATAAAGCAAGTATGCAGTCCCACATGGTCATACACACGGTGGAGACACAGTACTCCTGCAGCGTCTGTGGCAGAGGCTTTGCTTGGAACACAGAGCTGAAATATCACCAATGCCCCGGGGAGTCCCCAAAAGAAACGCCACATGTCACATCATAAAGCAAATAAATGATTCAGAGTAGCGACAGGACATGACCTTATGGAGTCCAGCGTATTCTCTTGTGACAGACTAAAGCAGCAGAAGCTCACTTTAGAAAAAAAGGAACCTACAAATGGTTGATTCCAAAATGACTGAAATTATGAATTGATTATCAGAATTGTTGCAGGCTATGTTTGTGTTGATTGATTGGCTTCATTCATGTATTTAAACTTTGAAATAACAGGAAAACCTCACTGATTTATTTTTTTACGTGGTGAAAATTCTGTTTTTGATCATATTTAAACTTAAATTATTTGTTTAAAAAAATGTGTACAGTTTTTTGATCTGTACTAAATATTGATGTTCATGTTCTGGACTTATTATCATTTAAACATCTCTGAAACTTGTTCATATAAACTTTTGTGTCTTCTATGGAAAACATAAAAACTCAAACTTGAGACTTTCATTTTCAATTTTTTTTTTTTTTGGCATTTTATGCTTGTATTAGAAAGTTAGGAGAGACTGAGATGAAATGGGGCAGAGAGGGGAATGACATGCAGAGAACGACCACAGGCAGGACCGGTCCCATCCACACCAATTGTAAAATCTGAAAAGATTGATTTTACATACCTTGAAACCAGGCTGAATAATATGATTTGAAAGTCGAATGATACAATAAACAAAAGTATCATCAGGTAGTAGGGTTGGGACGTTCCTGGATAAAGCTTACATAATATACACAATAAATACATTCTAAATAGGGTAAACAGTAAGGCAAAACCAAGCGGTAAAGAAATCCAAAGAAATGTAAAATTTACAGTAAAAATGACATAGTAATGTGCAGACTATATTATATTATAATCTCGCAAGTTGTTTAACTAGCCTAAATGATTATTTCATTAAATAAAGAGTTGATTTTATTCTGGTATGTCCAGATCTCAATCTTGAGAAAACCAATGGAATCTCTATTCTCTTCTGCCTTTTTCTTTACAAACCTTCAGGATATTGATTTCTGTACAGGCCTACTTTAAAAGTGTCTGTCATGAATCCCTCACTCCCTTCTCTTAGCAAAGACACTTCTACCATTTGTTCCTTGTTAAGAGGGGGTCGTATGGCGTACTTGTAGTAGCTAATAGATGAACCACACACATGTTTATGTATTTAAATGTTTTTTTTAAATATACTGTATATATTGCACGTTTTAACTTTGCTTAACCCAAATGCTTTGTGGGATATTGGTCTGTAGAAATGAAGCTGATTTGATTTGAACACTAGGCTAGAATAATTTGATTTTGCTTTTGTAGCATTTCTATTTGAGCCTGAATGAGTCTGAGAGTCAAAGGACCAGCGATTGCTTCACTGTAATAATAATAATAATAATAATTCCGGGGCTTCGTGTGTGATCAGTTTTAATTTACTGATCTGTATCACAATAAGACGCCGATAAAAGACAGCGAGTAAAATCCTGTTTAACAAGCTTTATTGTGAAGGCCCGTGAGTGTAGCGGAAGCGGTGGCTTGTGTTTCTGTATCTGGGCTAACAGTTAGCTTGTGTGGATGCAGCCGCCCTCCAGCAGCCTAAACTCTGGTTCTCTGTGGAAATGTCCAGGTTTCAGGAGCTCAAAAGATCCGGGTCCGAAGCTCTATTGTTTATTTTATTTGGTGACATGTTGTTTTGTGTTTGACCACTGGGTGGAGCTTTTGGCTCAACAGAAAGCACAAAGGTAATCACTTGGCACGGCCAGGTGTGTGTTATTTGGGGAAAGCAAACAGCTTTGTACAGTGAACGTGTCAACGTGTAAACTTGTCAGCGTCTGAGACATCGTTTGCTCTGTACTTCACAGCCTGATATTGAATGAATTTATCATACAACAGAAACAGATTGGAACAGTTAATATGGTGAGCATGCACCACAACAAGGAAAACATGAGTCACGGCACTCAATTGGTTGTATTGGACATTGGTTATTGGATACACAAACAAGCGCCGGTTAATAGACTCTACACAGTCTAACAATCTTTTTTCTACCGTACTTAGCAGGGGAGTATGTGGACTGCAACACAGGGTAGAAGAAGGGGACATAAACACACCAGATTTTCCCTCAAACCTTTTATTTTTTTTTTGTCTTTTGTTGCTTACAAGAGAAAGATAGTAAAGAAAAAAACACAGCTCATATCTCAGGATCATGAAGGCAACAGTTTGAGATGAGTTGACATTACAATGCTCGGTGTTTCACACACATTCTGGCCCTTAATATAATAGTGAGCGTGCAGAGAGAGAGATACAGGAATCACAAAATGGAAACTGTAATAAAATAAGACATTATCGATAATCATAAAAGGTCGTAAAATTTTGACCTGATGAAAAGGTTCAATTCAGGGTGGTAGGATGACCTAGACAAGGAAAGAGGTTCCTCCTAGTAACCATGAGGTCTCTGGTTGGATCTCCGACACCGGACAGGAGGGTGTTAGTAGTAAAACTAGTGGTGGCTATTACATCTACGGTGCCCACCATCTCTACCATTGTGTCCTTGAGCAAGACACTTAACCCCAAACTGCTCCAGGGGCGCTGTATTATGGATGTGTGAGGACCCCCTCTGGAGTGTGGTAACTTGAGAGGGGATATGCAAAAAGACGAATGTCAATGTGTCTTTGATTTTAAAAAGAACGACACGCAAATTGGGCTTTTGATGCACACATCAGATCCTAATCATCCTAACTAAAACATATTAATATCTAATCAGTGGCGTTTATACTATACAGCCAGTCACATGTCAAATTAAGGCTAAAACTAAACTTAACACAATAAAGTAGCTACGAGGAACTTTAAATATTTCTGAAAAAGTCAAATTTTTCCTCTGGTGATCAAAAAGACCATCAGTGCAAAGAATGCTGTTTTTATATAGTTTTTGTCATGGGTACGCACACGAGGAAAAATTGCTGGTGTCTTAAGAACATTGCCGCTTTTGTCCAAAGGGGGCGCTAGAATGACAAACTGAAAGCTCTTCGTAGCTACTTTAAGTAATAAAACATCAAAATGTAATACATTTAAAATTAAGGCGAGTCACTGCAGGTAAAAGCACTGGTCAATTTAAAGAATTTTGTCTATATATCTTCCATAACATTTCTTCTTTCCATACTAGTATAAATCAAAAGGTCCAAAATGAACATTAAGTTGTTTTTTGACTAAACCTTGCCTGTTTGCGTCTGTATATTTCTGCTAGGCCTTTACAACCATCTTTAACCAAAATATGTCCAGTAAAAACCTTTGGACTCCAAAATGTTGTTACAATTATTAATTTTTTTAATCAACTTGCACAGTTTCATGATAGGCTACTATCTATGAGTTAAAAATGCTACCCTATTCACCTGCAGTGACCTAATGTATTGGTTAACTACTTGTTTATACTATAGAGCCCTTCACCATACAGTTTATTTCATTCATTTTGCAGAAAAAGAAAGAAGATGAAATCAGAAGTTAAAATGTGCTGGAGAACTGCCAACATCAGGAATCATTATCGGGGTCAGTCCGTGTTCGTCACCATGGAAACAACCTGAGAAGACAAGCAGACAAACGCTGTGATTGGTCGGTTGTGTGTCCGACCTGTTAACTAAAGCTACTTAGACAAAGGAGGTCAAACTACTTGGTCAACAATGAGCAAACAGACAATGTACACGTGACATGAAATTATAACAACATACACAGTAACACAGAAAAGTCTCACGCCACTGAGTTTAACTAAAAAGTGCAAATTAGTTCTCCACAGGTCTTCCATAAACAAACATTTAACATTTACATTTTATTTGTTATTAAAGGTGCAGTGTGTAATATCTGAACATTTAGTGGCATCCAGTGGGGAAAGTTCTAGAATGCAACACTAACCCCTCCCCTTTCGAATAATAACAGAAACTACGGTGGCCTTCAAGGACAAGAAGCTGGTTACTAAAAATGGCATCATCCAGGAAATAAATGAATTCCTTTCCCTTTATGGTCCACAAATGGTTGTAGTTTGTAGTTTCAATAGTGAACTACACAAATCGTGTTTTCCTACCTAGTTAGTCCAGGACATACTGATGAGGGCGGCTTGTTCTTGGGTGGATTTAGCAGATCTGCGTCTCCGGGATCCACAGGTCTGCAAGTGAAAAGAGAGAGAGAGAGAGATGGGGGGGAGATAGAGAAAGAGAGAAAGAGGGAGAGACAGAGATGAAGTCTAGGCGTAGTTAATGAATTACAGCGACCCATTTACTATGGACTAACACTTCACTGTCTGTGTTAGGGAGCTGATTTTATATCAGTATCGGGTCGATATGTCTGAAATCTGCCTGACAACTCAGATTTCATTTTTTAACTAAATTATTGACATTACTATGACATTTTTTTTAACTTGAAGACCAAGACCACAGCTACATGATGAACACACATATAAAGGAATTTGGCGATATAAAAGTAGAGTTCTGTATTCTTCTCTCAAACCAGTCAAGGCAGTTCAGATAAACCTTTATGCAATTTGTATATTTGTGTTGTGTGTGTGTGTGTGTGTGTGTGTGTGTGTGTGTGTGTGTGTGTGTGTGTGTGTGTGTGTTGTGTGTGTGTGGTGTGTGTGTGTGTGTGGTGTGTGTTGTGCGCGTGTACCGGGACACAGGTGTTGTTCTGTGTGGCACACAGGTTGAGCTTGCAGTGCAGGTAGACGTCAGTAGAACTCCCGGAGAACTGGAACATGTTGAAGGAGAAGTAGTTGGAGGTTCCCGCTCCGTTTCCCATCACCATCACTGTCTTGTCTTTGGTGTTGGGACAGCTGTTCACACAACAGGACACACACGTCACATCGCAGTTTTTTATTCATTTTATCTCCTTTATTGTAGGAGCATAAATAGGTTTTCATCTTACTGTTATTGTTCACATTTCCTACTAATTTCTTTTCTGTGACAACAATTACAATTAAATAAAAAGACAAAATAATTAAAGATAAATAAAAAGAGAAGAAAAAGTGATATACATACAAACATACATAAAAGAAAAGGGAGAGAACAAAACATATAAATAATAATAATAATAATAATAATAATAATAATAATAATAATAATAATAATAAAAAAGGTGCTCGAGGAACTTTCCGTTTGTGTTAATTCTTGTAACCACTATAGAAAAAAGCATTTGTGTTTTTACCACGCCAGCTGTTGTTCCTGGGTGAGCGTATACCCATGACAAAGGCATTAAGAAAAACTATATAAAAATAGCATTCTTTGCACTGATGGTCTCGTTTGCTGTTACATGAAAAATGAGACTGTTATATTTAAAAGTTCCTCTTTAAAGGCACCTTTCCAAACACTTAAGGTAACCTTACAAGGCAGAGTTAAAAAAAAACATATAATATAATCAACAAGACAAATCTAAAGTGTTTAGAATACTTAAAAACAGAGGAAATCTTCTTCAACATTTAGCTATCCAGCATGAGCTTTTCAGCACCAGCATTCACACAGCTTTTTCCCTTCTAGTATAAATGCACACAGACAAACACACTAATGAAAATCATCAGTTTGCGTCTCACCCGTTCTTGATGAGGTCATATTTCTGAGTGGCGTTTGGCGCTGCCTCGCTGGTTGCCCAGCAGGAGTCAGTCACCACGGCGACGGAGCCTCCCTCCAGACCGGTCGTGGCCAGCTCCACAAAGATCTAAAAGTTCAAATTCAAACAACTTTATTTATTCCAGAGGGAAACACACACACCACAAACACACACACACACACACACACACACACAACACACACACACACACACACACACACACACACACACACACACACACACATACACACACACAAAGTGGCTCATACAGTTTAATTCACACATTCCACAGACGTTACAAACCTTCTGGTCCAGACTGACTTCGGTGCTGGAGTTCAGAGCGAGAGTGCGGCCGGCGTCGGTGAACGCTTTCATGGTCAGGGTGTAATTCCAAGCATCGGATACAATCTCCAGGACAACAGAGCTGCACACAACACACCACACACACACACACAAACATGTTGAAATCTAAATTTTCGTATGTGCGTGCAGTTTAAGACATAGGCTAAGCAGCCTTTCCTCACCTGTCTCTGATTCTGAAGCCCACAGTCTTAGCTTCTGGCTGAGTGTAGTAGCAGGAGAAGTCCAGTTGGAATTGGTCGTGGCGAACGATGATGTCAGAGGTGTTTGCGGACACGATGGAGTTCTTGTAGGTTATTTGGCTGCTGTTGGTCTGCAGGATTAATTCAGAGTAGGGGTGTAAATTTCAGGTTTCATCATGATACGTTAATTCAATGGGACAAATAAGAATCTTTCAAGAAAAATTTAAAATAAACGTGAAAAGTTGGAGGAGTTGTGAACCTACCAGGATCTCCGTCCCGCAGGTGTTGGTGCTGTTGAAGCTGAAGGTCACCTTGCCGGTCCCCTCATCCATCTGTCCCGTGCAGTTCTTGTTCTTGAGATGTAACATCGAGTAGTCGATTCCCTTTTCCGCCAGGAGACAAGCCACCAGAGAAACTGAAGCCGAATCCTGACTGCAGACGGTGGGATCCCCTACAAGTCCGGATTTAAAAAGAAAATAATACATCAGACTCCATATAGTAGACCCCACACACACACACACACACACACACACACACACACACACACACACACACACACACACACACACACACACACACACACACACACACACACACACACACACACACACACACACACACACACACACACACACGTGACCCTCCCCCTTTCAAGTTTAAAACTGTAGAAAAATTTAAATTAAAAATAAAAATAAACTCTGTAACAAGAGAAATAAAAGATGGTGATTGTGTGGGAGCTGTCCTACCCAAAGTGCCGCTCGTCTGTCTGTACGGATCGGCAAAGATGGCGCGACAAAGGCAGCCAGTACCACCGGTCACTGTGTCACCGCAGAACGCCTGATCACCGCACTCCTTACTCTGACAGGCCACAGGGGCAGCTGATGGATGGATGGATGGACGGACGGACGGACAGACAGACAGACAGACGGATGGATTAAATAGTATTATAATAAAATAGAGCAGCATGATTATGTCCCAACTCGGAACCCTTTCATCATTTATTTTGTAGTCTGCAATACACCAACTATCTTGTTCTCAGGATGGAAATATGAATAAGTTTCCTGATTCTTACGGCAATTGAGCTTGGACCTCCAGCCCTCCACTGTGATGTTTTTCAGGCTGCAGGCTCTGGCGTAGGCCTCATGGAACAGACAGTCCAGGCCGTCCACCATCGGGTAAACTCCTAAAACACCTAAGCAGGCTGACTTGTAAAAATATGAGCTGCCGCAGACGTTGAAGAGCGGATCATCCATGAGGCCACAGCTGTGGACACACATCATGTCAAAAGACAGAATTAAACCCGTTGTTTTATGCTCATAGGTTCACACATGTAATTTATGTAATGAATGTATTTTTAACTGGGTATATATTATCTTATCTTAAAGGGAGAGTACAGTCACAAATCAGCAGTGAGAAATCCTTTGAGCGTACAATTGAGTGGATATTTAGTTCCTAGGTAAGCATTTATATATTTTTTATGCTGGCCTCTGCAACAGTACAGGGCTGACTTGTGACTTGGCTGAGACCTGCTACAGCGACGTCTCACCCAAACTCCTTAAGGCCAGGACACACCAGCCCGAAAATCGCCGTCGTAGAGTCGATAGGGGGTCGGGAGACGAATCTCTTTGGTGTGTGCCGTAACGTCGGCCGACGTAGAGGTCGTCGGGCTTGTTTTGAGCCTGTCGCCGCCGATTGAACATGTTCAATCGGCGGCGACAGGCTGGCCGACCGTCTTTCATTTGGAGTAATTTGATTGGTGGAGGGCTAGCGAATCAGTGAAGCCCGGAAGTGAGGCGGGTAGCACAAACAGCTAACAACAGCTAGCCATCGTTTTAATGTGTTTGTTCGTTTCGTTTTGAGAGTACTCACATGCATCAACCCTTGTTGACTGCTCGACACCATGCTCGACACTCTCTGCTAAAAATTGTGCTCTTATGGTCCGTAAATATAAATACGTATTTCTATCTATGTTTATGGTCTAGAGAGTTGTCCCATCATTTCCGGCTTTCGTATTTTTTCGGGCCACAATACAGATTAGCGCCGCCTGCTGTTATGGAGACATTACGTCCCGCGCAAGCAACAGAGCGTACGGAAAGTCAGCAGTCAGTTTGATGTGTTCTCTGGCCGCGACGGGAAGCCTGGAGCTTCCTGAAACGGCCGACCCCATTTTTTGCGTAGTCGGAACAAGTAGAAACAAGTCGGACTGGTGTGTCCTGGCCTTTATAGTGACTGATGGCCATCTCCGTAAGGTAAGAGACTAACTACGCCTAAGGACCTCATACAACCACACTTTGAAAAACACTGAACTATCCCTTTAAACACAGGACAGTTTCATGTCACACCAAATGAAATGGGAATAATCTGAGTCTTACCGTGCAGACTGCAGGGTCATGTTGATCCCAGTCTCTGGACTTTGTGTGACACTATCACCACAGCTAGGGGGCGACACACAGCACAGTGGTCAGTGTTTAGTGCTCAAGCAAA
>CM047520.1:27655415-27695415 GCA_026122265.1 Ammodytes dubius | reverse complement strand
CTGCTTATTCTTTTGTGGTTCTGACTAGAAAATTCTTCTTTTATTTAATGTAGAAACCCGGCTTAGGGAGAGAGAGAAGTTATGAGAGAGAGAGAGACAGACAGAAGTAGAGAGACGAGAGAGTAAGGAGGAGGAGATTTGATGAATGATAGAGAGATAGTAGAGAAGAGACAGAGAGAGAGATAGAGAGAAGCGAGCACATGATCCAAACATGTACATTACAGAGGAGGTATAATAATTTTTATATCACTACACCTGTTTAACCTTTTTCATCTGTTGTTCTGTTTTTTGTTTGTTTGTTGATGAGTTGGACTCAGACTCTATGAGGAAACCCATTGTCTTCAACCATTTGAGTTGATTAACTTTAACAACTTAAATTTAATATCATTTAGATTTTTTTTTTCACTAAATAAATAAATGACATTCTAGATGTGACAACTCCAACCTGGAGCTACTTAATTCATTTGGGTAAACTGATTGAAAGTGCATTGAAGCTTTTAAGTTGGATTAACAAAATATAAAACACACTAAATATTTTTATTTTTTATTTTTTTTACTAAGGAAAAGGGGTAGGATTAAATAAGTGTATACTTCTTCCTGCTCCTTTTCAGGCATATCTCAGCAATACAGATAATTTTTTTTCTTTTTTTTTTTTTTTGTGAAAACATAATTTGTTTATTGTATTTCCATGCTTTTCATTTTTGTTTTGTATGTTTGATATATCTGACATAAATTGAATCAAAAAAAAAAAAAAAACATGTCTGAAACAGCTTGAAGAAGTTGATTGACAAGTTGATAAAAAACATTGTTCCGTTCCTCTACTTTTGTTAATCTAATAATCTATTCATAAAGTCTTCAGAGTGTGTGTGCGTGTGTGTCAGTGTGTGCGTGTGTGTGTGTGTGTCGGGTGTGTGTACTGTGTGTGTGCTGTGTGTGCTGTCAGTGTGTGTGTGTGTTGTTGTAGTGTGTGTGTTGTGTGTCAGTGTGTGTGTGTTGTGTGTGTGTGTGTGTGTGTCAGTGTGTGTATGTGTGTGTGTGGTGTGTGTGTGTCTGTCAGTGTGTGTATGTGTGTGTGTGTGTGTGTGTGTGTGTGTGTTGTGTGTGTGTGTGTGTGTCAGTGTGTGGTGTGTGTGTGTGTGTGTGTGTGTGTGTGTGTGTGTGTGTGTGTGTGTGTGTGTGTGTGTGTGTGTGTGTGTGTGTGTGTGTGTGTGTGTAGGGCATTGCTGTCAATCTCCTTCATGAGGACGTGGTGCTAAAAATACAACAGACAAATGTGGTTCAACCAGATGTGTAGCTAGGCAGGTATGTTTTATACAGTGAAGAACAGTTGATTGCAGGATTGTTGACTTTGGTCTGTGCATCTGAAGGGGCCACTTACGACCCAACATGTTCGGCATTGTGACATGTAATCATTCTAACCTGGCTGGGTTTGTGATATCGTCACGCACAGGTAGAATTTAGTATGTTTTGATGTTTTTCTCGAACCCATTGACAGTTGTCGCCTCATGCTTACACTGAGACTTTGGCCCACTGTGTCAAAACGTTACGCACAGGTCGAATAAGACACAACACTTGGAGATAAACTCTGAACTTAAACGGCAAAATGTAACTCTTGAAACAAAAGCCTAACAAAAACTGTTTTCAGCATCAAACTGATACACACATGCACCATTTGATTTACACTTTCAAAAGCAGCAGCAACCAGTCTTAGTTCATTCTGTTCTCATCTCCTACTTATTTTGTTAATTGTACTGGGGGGCGGGGGGGGGGGGCACTGCAAAAATGATGAAAATATTTATTCAGAAAATGCAAAAAAAATACAGCAACTTTACTGAAATCCTTACAAAAAACGTTCTTAAAAACCTACTTCACCGGTGGGAATATGAAGGTGTATTGAACTCTGAGATCCTATGTAGTATAAATGTGCAAAAAATATTTAAATCGGTTCATCCTAGCCTGAGCAAAGGCAGAAAGAGTGTTTTATGGTCTCACTGTCTAACCCTGCATTTTCCCCAAGCGTGACATCACACATAGTAAAATGTAGGGTTAGGATTAACAGCACAGCTGGGCCAAGGGAAGACTGAGGGAAAACTGAGGGACGAAAAAGTAAAGTATTCCTTTAAACTTTGAACTCAAATCTGTTCCATTAATTTCCAATTTCTTTGTGCCTTGTATCTTTCTTTGCATCAACAACTTTTTAGGCTTATTTTTATGTTTTTATTTTTTGGTAAAAAAAAAATAGAGAAATCAGGACCTTGGTGGTTGCTATAATCAACAGTTCATAATAATAATAATAATAATAATAATAATAATAATAATAATAATAATAATAATTAGTTATAACTAATAGTTCATATGAATTTACTTTTAAATTTAAATTTGAAAAATTTATAAATCTGCATCCTAGTTGGTTTTATCATCTCAAGGTTCTGAGAGAAAAGAAGATTGTGTGTATGTTTTTGGGTATTTCATGGTCTAAATTCAAATTTAAGTATACTAATGCACACATACTTGTCTCAGATGTTAGGTATATGTATATATTTCAGATTGTGAGAGAGATTGTGTTTCTAAAATGAGTGTGAATATAAGTAGGTGGTTGGTGGTTACTATAATCAAACCACACAGGAGGAAGAGGTGCAGTGAAAAACTGAACTGAGTAACCCCTGTGTCTGATCTATACAGTATGTACAGTATGTTCAGTATGTGTCATGTGTTCACAGTGTACGTTATGAAAGAGCTCATTTAAACCTGTTGGTAGACTAAGGAAAATGTCAGAGTAATTATCCTGTCCTCTTAGTTAGAATGTAGAAGAATCAATTTCAGCGACACTGCAAGAGCGGCCGCCCCTCCCTCATCGACTTTACCGTGAGGACACACACACACACACACACACACACACACACACACACACACACACACACACACACACACACACACACACACACACACACACACACACACACACACACACACACACACACACACACACACACACACGTCACACACCGTCAATCACCGCCTGGCGCCTTTATCGGTGACAGTCGCGTGACGAGAGTGTTTGCCCTGTTGAGCCTCTGCATTATTTAACTGTTGTTAAAAAAAGTTAACCCCTCATTAAAATAATAGATATGAGCATAGAACCGTTCTATTCATGTCTATTGATAGATATGAGCATAGAACCGTTCTATACATGTCTATTAATAGATATGGGTGGATGACGTGACATGGCCTTTTTTTGTGTCCAAGCGTCAAACACATACAGGTGAAACTCGAAAAATTAGAATATCATGCAAAGGTTCATTTATTTCAGTGATTCAACTTAAAAGGTGAAACTAATATATTATATAGACTAATTACATGCAAAGTGAGATATCTCAAGCCTTTGTTATAATTTTGATTATTATAGCTAACAGCTTATGAAAACCCCAAATTCAAAATCTCAGAAAATTTGAATATTACATTACAAATCAATAAAGAAGGGGTTTGAATACAGAAATGTCGGCCCTCTATAAAGTATAATCATCCATATGTACTCAGTACTTGGTTTGAGCTCCTTTTGAATGAATTCTTGCCTCAATTCCAAGTCATTTTCCATGATATTCTAATAATACAAGTATCACCTGTATTTAAAAAAAGAAATGTGTCAAAAAAAGGTCTTACGTGGTTCAGACCATGTTGCTTTAGATAAGATAAGATAAGATAAGATAAGATAAGATAAGATAAGATAAGATAAGATAATATAAGATAAGATAAGATAGTCTTTATTGTCATTGTACAGTCACCTATACAACGAAATTGGGATTGCCAACTGAAAGTGCATTACACACACAGAAAAAACAGACAAGCAATTTAAGTTAAAAACAGTATAAAAACAAGACACAGAAACAACAAAAGAAACAAGACAAGGACAGGCAATGTCATAATAAATAAATCTAAAAGGCAGAAAGCATATTGCACTTGTGGAAAGTGAGGAAAATGATTTGTTTATTAATCAAAAGAAATATTACACGTTTTGTGTTGCAAGACGAACTCTCAGGGGGCCCACGAAACCTCCCAGCCCCAGGGCCTAATATGTTTTGCATTTTTATAGTAGGTAGATCTTCTTGACTTGGTCATTAGCTGAAAAAGGGTGGGCACCCCTGTACTAGAGTCTCTTTTACAAGGGAGACCTGTTCCCATTCCCACGTTTCCATTCATACACACATTCATACACCGATAGCAGGCTCACTTTCGACATTCACACGAGGCAAGGTGGGTGAAGTGTCTTGCCCAAGGACACAACGACCATGACACAAGTGTCAAGGTGGGGATCGAACAGCCAACCCTTTGATCATTGGCCGACCCGCTCTACCACCTGAGACACAGTCGCCACATACGTAGGTTGGGACGTTATGTAAAATGTGAGTACGTGGCTGTGTAGCTCAGCAGGTATGTTGCCGCGGCTGTACATCTGAAGGGCCCCATACGCCACAATAGGTTTGGCATGTGACATTTAGCTCATTGAGAAAGATTTGCATACAGCAGCTTGTTTTCCCTGTGTGAAACTGTAGACATGTCACACACAGGTAGAATTTATGATGTTAAGACGTCTTCGAGTCTCAATCACGCCCTGAAAGTAAAACTAATATTTTTATATGTTTTTTAATATTCCTTATGTCAGTAAATGGGTTTGCAGACATGAGGAGTCATTTTCCGGTGAGATATTGAGGAATTATCTTGAATCCAGACTAGTATTACCTTATAGCACCAGGACATATGACATATTGCACTGTTGTGACGACGTACTAAAAGGTAACACTAACCTGTACACAAGAACATTTAAGTTTGTCACGTGAGACTAAATGAACCTTTATGGAATATTGAGTGACTGTTCACAGCAGCAGTTCAGTGTCTGATGTCATGTGTCTGTGGTCAGAGTTTGATGCTGTCCAGCGCCAAAGACTCCCTATAAGGGGGAGAGGATGTCAGCTCTAGTTAGTCCATTTATTGAACACGTTAAAAGAATACAAACACCTGAGGGGGCGCCCTTAGCTCAGTAGGTAGGGCGTCCCCCCCCCCCCCCATGGGCCTCGGCCAGCAGCGGACCCGGGTTTGATTCCAGCCCGCGGTCGTTCTCTGCATGTCACTCCCCTCTCTGCCCCATTTCAACTCTGTCTCTGCACTATCAATAAAGCATAAAAATGCCAAAAAGAATATCTTAAAAAAAGAAGAAAACAAACACAAAATGAAACGAATCAGCAACAAAGGCAATAAATCAAATAAAAACAAAGAAATGGGATCCTCAGCATCCTTAGCAAGAAACATTTTTTCAAAATGGAATTAGGAATATGTTAAAAGCTTTTGTTACTTTAATTACAGAAAATAAACATTCACCCTGCGTTCCAATCCCCATATTTCCCTACTATTTAGTACGCCAGAAAAAGATTTAGCGTGTCCCAATACATGCACGTCAATCGTAGCATGCTGAAAATACATAATGCCCCACAAACTTAAATAGCATTTTGGAGAATTCGTCTTTATTCTTGACATTTCTCGACACAATGAAAAAAAGAAATCTTCCTTATCTAATTTTTTTCCCTCTCCTGTCTGTGGCCCTAAAACTCTTCTGTACTTTAGTATGTAGTGTAGTAAAAAGACTAAAAACTCTTCTGTACTTTAGTATGTAGTGTAGTAAAAATACAGAGTACAGGATGGCCTAGAGGTAAGGTGGTCGACCAGTAACCATGAGGTCGCTGGTTCGATCCCCGGCACTGGACAGGAGGGTGTTAGTTGTAAAACTAGCTGAGGGCGGTATTGTGTCTACGGTGCCCACCATCTCTACCATTGTGTCCTTGAGCAAGACACTTAACCCCAAAACTGCTCCAGGGGCGCTGTACTGCGGCTGACCCTGCGCTCTGACCCCCTCCGAAGTGTGGTAACTTGAGAGGGGATATGAGAAAAGACTAATTTCAATGTGCCTCGTGTACAACTGACAAATAAATATAACTTGGATTTGGAACACAGGGTCAGTTTGGATCAATCAGTGTCCATCATGTTGAGCTGGTCGCAGCAGCAGGTGCAGGTGGTGGGCATGCACCGGCCCCTCTGGCCTCTGACTGGAAGGGCCCTATTGCAAAGGCCTTGTTATCTTATTATATAGGGGAGAACGGGGGAATCTGAGGCATCGGGTAATATGTATTTTTTTTGGCTCATTTCATCAATTCTCAATTAAATCGAGTTGTTATAATGTGTTGTTATATTGCTGATTAAACTGCTTGAGTTCAAATTCAGCCACACAGTCAGAGCCCCCCTCCCCCCTCCCTCTTCGACTCACAGCGGAGGAAGTCTGAGGCTACATAACGTCTTAGTTCTTCTACATTCTAACTAAGAGGACAGGATAATTACTCTGACATTTTCCTAAGTCTACCAACAGGTTTAAATGAGCTCTTTCATAACGTACACTGTGAACACATGACACATACTGAACATACTGAACATACTGTATAGATCAGACCCAGGGGTTACTCAGTTCAGTTTTTCACTGCACCTCTTTAGCTTTTCCTGTTTGGTTTGATTATAGTAACCACCAAGGTCCTGATTTCTTATTGGGTAAAAAGTTCTCCTCAAAATATCCTGCGTTTTTTTTTCAAGAGTCATAAATGTATAAAAGTGTGAATTACAAAAAAAAACTTATGTTGCTGATTTTGCTTGTTCATTTATTTACACTCATTTTTTAAACACAATCTCTCTCACAATCTGACATGTATACATAGACCTAACATCTGAGACAAGTATGTGTGCATTAGTATACTTAAATTTGAATTTAGACCATGAAATATACAAAAAATAAAACAAAACACATTTTTGAACATACACACAATCTTCTTTTCTCTCAGAACCAGGAGAGGATAAAACCAACTAGGATGCAGATTTATATATTTTTTTAATTTATACAGTAGATTTATATGAACTGTTATCATCTACTTAATTTTTGATGGAATAAACAAGAACTCAGAAATACCTGTAGACACTTTAAGAAATAGTTAAACTCCACTTTCCAATGTCACATTCAAGGCAAGGCAAGTTTATTTCTATAGCACAATTCAGACACAAGGCCATTCAAAGTGCTTTACAGGGGCATGAAATACTTCAAGATTAAGAATAAACATTATAAAAGTGAATGTAAAATATGATAAAACATTTAAAAGCTAATGAATAAAAATAAAACAAGGGACGATCACAGGGGCAAATATTGGCGCTGGTCATTTTATATTAAATGGTTTGCTTATAAGTCCTCCACAGTCCTCTCCATCAGCTCCTATGTCCATCTGTTCAGTTGAGCTGCTGGCTCCAGGCTCTGCCTC
This sequence comes from Ammodytes dubius, assembly GCA_026122265.1. Lineage (NCBI taxonomy): Eukaryota > Metazoa > Chordata > Actinopteri > Uranoscopiformes > Ammodytidae > Ammodytes > Ammodytes dubius. The sequence continues at coordinate 27,688,072 of CM047520.1, read as the reverse complement.
TCTGTTCTGCTCAGTTTGATGAAGCTGTGACGACTGAGGACAGACACGCTTGTGTTTTCTGAGTTGAATATCCCAAGTGAATCTTTGGTCACAAACACTGCAGCTGAATCTTTTCTCCCCTGTATGAATGGCCATGTGTCCTGTCATGTGTACTTTCTGTGTAAATCTCTTACCACAAAATGAGCAGCTGAATGGTTTCTCCCCTGTGTGGAAGGCCATGTGTTTTGACAAATGTCCCTGTTGTGTAAATCTTTTACCACAAATCGAGCAGCTGAATCGTCTCTCTCCGGTGTGGATGAGCATGTGTTGCGTTAGATTTCTCTTGTTCTGAAATCTTTTACCACAGTCGGGGCAACTGAAAGGTTTTTCTCTCGTGGCTCCAGGCTCTGTCTCTCTGTTCTCCTCAGTTTGATGAAGCTGTGAGGACTGAGGACAGACACACTTGTGTTTTCTGAGTTGATCAGGCCAAGCAAATCTTTGGTCACAAATGCTGCAGCTAAATCTTTTCTCCCCTGTGTGGACAACCATGTGTCTTGTCATATCTTCCTTCCGTATAAATGTTTTGCCACAATCTGAGCAGCTGAATGGTTTCTCCCCTGTGTGGATGGCCATGTGTCGGGTCATGTGTGGCTTCTGTGTAAATCTTTGACCACAAAATGAGCAGGTGAAGGGTTTCTCTCCTGTGTGAATTCTCATGTGTCTGTCGATATTCCTATTTAAACTAAATCTTTTACCACACTCAGAACAACTGAATGGTTTTCCATCACTTTTAGAGACTTTATTTTTTTGAGACTTTAAATCTGACTGATTCTCTCTGGTTTTCCTAGACCAGTCATCACTGTCTTCAGTCTCAGGTTGTAAATGTGGATCTGGATGTGAGTTCCTGGCTGGTTCTGGTCCTCCACAGTCCTCTCCATCAGCTCCTGTTTCAATCTGTTCAGTTTGTCTTTGATGAAGCTGTGAGGACTGAGGTTTCTCTTCATCATCTTCACTCTTCACAGGGACAGGAGTGAATAGGAACTTGGTTACATCAGCCTCCTCCAGCCCTTGAAGCTGCTCTCCCTCCTGACTGGTCCAGAGTTCCTCCTGTTCCTCCTTAATGTGTGGGGGCTCTGGTGGGTCCTCCTGGTCCAGACTGGGGCTCCACTCCTGCTGCCCTTCTTCACCAACGATCACTTTACGGACATCTGAAGGTAAAACTGAAACAAACAGACAAACAAACAAACAGCTGATTAGTGGAGTCCATGTTGATTTCAAACTTAACATGGAGATGCTGTCGTCTGCCTACAGGTAAATGAACAGACATCAATTACTCACTTGTACTTATATAAACTCTAAGAGTTTGGACTGAGACTAGACTTAGACTTAGACTGGGCTCACGGTGGAGTGAACACAATGGCATGAAGTCAAAATAAGGTTAAAATACTAAGAGGGGAGGGGGGGGGGTTTATTTATTGTCCGTGGGTGTTCAACAGTCTAATGTCCAGGGGGAAGAAACTGTCACTGAACCTAGATGTCCTACTGTGGATGCTGCCAGAGTCCAGCATGGAGAATGGCGGACCGATTGAAGGCCCACGCAATGTTCAGTAACTTTACAGATGAGCCACACTGCTGCTGTCTTGCACTTCGGAGGATGCATGTTTTTTTCATGGGGGAAAATGTTTTCTTTTTTTATTAAATTTTTTCAACAATAATTTTTATTATTTTGGAAACAGTATAGGCTACTAGCCTACTACAAGCTTTATTTTTCATATTTTCAATGCTTCTTATTACGTGCATGTTTTGAAATGCGATACTTAGACCTAGACTAGACTAGACTAGACTAGACTAGACTAGACTAGACTAGTTTATATTGTCATTCAATTAATGCACTAGTGCACCTATTAAACGAAATGTCGTTACTTTGGCTCACGGTGGAGTGAACACAATGGCATGAAGTCAAAATAAGGGTAAAATTAGGGCTGTCAAACGATTAAAAATTTTAATCAGATTAATCACAGGATTCTGTGGATTAATCACGATTAATTTTACCATTCGAAATATGCCCGAAAAATTTGAATTTTCTCTGTATATTGTTTTATGAACGGAAAGATAAAGGACAGAAGGTGGATATGTACATTTAAAATTAGTATGTTTATTAATTGAAAATCCAAATGATGGTTTTAATACTGAAAATGTCAGAGTCCAGCATGGAGAACAGGGTGGGTTGTCTCCTAATGCGTTTCTAGTTCAGCCAAATACAAGTCATCCTTCTTGTAGGGCTGGAGGATGCATTGCATTTAAATTTACATTACTGCTTCCCTCGATCATGAAAACTAAATAATCGTAATAAAACGATCATTGAAATTCTCCTTTCTCAACCTCACACCGCTCTTAAAATTCACAAACTTTGCGCCTTTACTGTTGCAGTCCCGACCCCAAAAAAGTTGTTCCTTGTCATTCTGAGCAGGAAAAACCCTTAATTTGATTTGCTGTGAGAGTTTATTGTGTGCTTTTGGATAATTGGGTTCATTGTATGTGTTGGTAACATTTTACAATAAGGTACACACAATTGCTACCTCATAGATATTAGTTATAAAAAAAACTATGTAGTTTATGATGCATATCTATGTATGAGTAACTATAACAATAAATAAATAAATAAACCTTTGTAGTGTTACACCGGAGAAAAGAACCGGAGTCTTGCGTGTGATGTTTCTTATTAAAGACCTACTTCACCGGTGGGAATATGAAGGTGTATTGAATTCTGAGATCCTATGTAATATAAATGTGCAAACATTTTAGAAATCGGTTCATCCTAGCCTGAGAAAAGGCAGAAAGAGTGTTTTATGGTCTCACTGTCTAACCCTACATTTTACTAGTGTGACATCATACCAGTAAAAATGTAGAGTTAGGGGGGCGCCTTTAGCTCAGTCAGGCGTCCCCCTCCCGGGCCGGGCCCAGCAGCAGACCCGGGTTCGATTCCCGCCCGCGGTCGTTCTCTGCATGTCACTCCCCTCCCTGCCCCATTTCACCTCTGTCTCTCTGCACTATCAATAAAGCATAAAAATTATCAAAAAATATCTTTAAAAAAAATAAAAATAAAATAAAATGTATATAGTTAGGATTAACAGGACAGCTGGGCCAAGGGAAGACTGAGGGAAGAAAAACATTCATTCATTACAGTATATTATAATAGTGATTTTATAATGATAGAACGCCGGTTCTGTATGGGTGAAGTATTCCTCTAAAGAAGAGGCTACAGGTAAAGGCTTCTGCTTAATGCCTGTTGAATGGTGACGCCTGTTGGTGCGTTGTGGAAATTGCATGGTGACCCATTTCATGTCTTGGTAACACTTGACAATAAGGTTCACAAAATTGTAGTAACCTGCATTACCTACTAGATATAGAAATTAGTGATAGATAGATAGATAAATAAATAAATAAATAAATATGTAGTTTGCGATGCATATATATGTATTTGTTAATAAAACAATACATTTAAAAATATGTAGTGTTAAACTGTTAAAAAGAACCAGAGTCTCTCTTTTAAAACATACATAGTATATAAAAGGTTTAAAAGCAAGCTGATGTTTATACAGCTCCGGAAAAAATGAAGAGACCACTACAAATATTCAGTGTCTCTTGTTTTACTCTTTAGAGGCATATGTTTGAGTAGAATGAACATTTTGGTTTTATAATATAAACTACTGACAACGTTTCTAACAAATTCACAATAAAAAATATTGTCATTTAGAGCATTTAAATAAGTAATGTAGAGATGAAGATTGAAGAAAAATCCAGACTGGTCTCTAAATTTTTTCCGGGGGTGTAGATACAGTCATCTGTTCTTTGGTGACGCCTGTTGGTGCTTTGTGGAAATTGCATGCTGACCTAGTGTTGGAGCAAATATCTACGTCGAAGTATACGCATGCGCAGGAGTGTGCCCTGTTGTTATTGTTTTGATTAAACCTACAGACTGAAACAAAAACCAAAGCACTTGCCCACCAAACAGCACGTAAACAGGACGAGGTTGGTCCATTTAGCAGCGTGGCCTTTTCAGCCACGTTTATTTGGAAGATAAGTTCAGCTAAATGCAACATTTAACTGCTCTTTACGTGTATAAGAGAGGCTAGAACTACGTGGTTTAGTGTGGGTGTTAGCACGGCCGGTAGCCACACACGTACCCGCTCTCCGCTGCTTGATCTCCGGGATGGAAAGCGTCTCCTCTCGCTCCAGCTCCGCTTCAGACCCGGATCTTTCGAGCTCCTGAAACCTGGACATTTCCACAGAGAACCAGAGTTTAGGCTGCTGGAGGGCGGCTGCATCCACACAAGCTAACTGTTAGCCCAGATACAGAAACACTAGCCACCGCTTCAGCTACACTCATCGGGCCTTCACAATAAAGCTTGTTAAACAGGATTTTACTCGCTGCCTTTTATCGGCGTCTTATTGTGATACAGATCAGTAAATTAAAACTGGATCACACACGAAGCCCCGGAATTATTATTATTATTATTATTATTATTATTATTATTATTATTATTATTATTATTATTATTATTATCATTATTATTATTATTATTATTATTATTATTATTATTACAGTGAAACAGTCGCTGGTCCTTTGACTCTCAGACTCCTTCAAGGCTAAAAAAAAAAACCTTTGTAGTAGGTTGGTTATGCATAACGAGGCCTATATAGTCCCTGCGTTTCAATTCACATACTCTTTCTTTTTACTACACTACATACTAAAGTACAGAAGAGTTTTAGTCTTTTTACTACTCTACATACTAAAGTACAGAAGAGTTTTAGGGCCACAGGAGAGAAAACAAAATCAGATAAGGAAGATTTTTTTTTTCAATATGTCGAGAAATGTCAAGAATAAAGACAAATACTCCAAAATGCTTTCGGAGTAAGTGGGGCATTTATGTATTTTCAGCATACTACAATTGACGTGCATTTTTTGGGAAATCCTAAATCTTTTTCTGACATACTAAATAGTAGGGAAGTATGGGGATTGGAACACAGGGTCAAATTACTTTTTTTTTAAAAAATGTACCGGCCGCCACCCGCCATTAAACAAAAAGAGAGACTGGCTGCATCCACACAAGCTAACTGTTAGCCCAGATACAGAAACACAAGCCACCGCTCCCGCTACACTCATCAGGCCTTCACAATAAAAGTAAAGCGTTTTAAGGCGAGACACTGCAGGTGACAATGGTAACAATTAAACAAATAAATATTATAGATATCATCAAACTTTGCCAATGTATTGCTTACTATATAATCAATTATTTCTTTGATTACTATTTTCAGAACTTACTTTAATACTTTCAGAAATGTTTGAGTAAATATGCAACTGTGGCAAAATCGTACAAATCATGCCATTTGATTTTCTTTATTTAACGCGTTAAAAAAACAATAACAGTGAAACATTTAAGAGACATTAAAAAAAAACAGTGCAAATAAAACCCAGGAAACCCTAAAGGAGATCGGCATGCTACATTTTCCCATGTGTGACATCACACATGGTAAAATGTAGGGTTAGGATTAACAGGACAGCTGGGCCAAGGGAAGACTGAGGAAAGAAAAACCTCATTCATTATCATTATATAATAATTGTGATTTTATAATGATCAAACGCCGGTTCCGTATGGGTGAAGTATTCCTTTAAATGTTAATATTCAGAAGGTGACACCAGCTTGTTTCAGTCATCCACTTTATTTACACAGCCCAATAACACAGTCAAAAATCTTCCTCCGGGCATCAGTGTGTAGAGCAGACGACCCCCTCTGTCTTCAGGCACACAACACATTAATATCTATCTATCTATCTATCTATCTATCTATCTATCTATCTATCTATCTATCTATCTATCTATCTATCCATCCATCCATCCATCCATCCATCCCCCCACTAGGTTTCAGATTTATAAGAATATTTTTTAGCTTTAGAGTTTCCAAACAAGTCGATGTTTCACCACTTGTTTGAGACGTAACATTTTATTATACATCCGACAGAAACCACAACTTGCAAACAACCCCTCAGTATTCACACACACACATCCATATAGTGAATGTCTCAACTTGTTTTTCAGTGCACATTTTGGATTTTGATTACTCTGAACAATTGTAAAGCGCCTTTTTTCAAATAGATAATTGCATATATTGCTCCATGTGTTTTAACTGTTAATTTTCTATTAATTAAAAAGCCTTCTCAAGGTTTATTTTAATTGTATGTTTATTGTGTGCGCCATCTGACCAGAGCAAACTCCTGATAAATGTACCCGTCAATAAAACTGATTCTTATTCTAAAGAGTGATTGCAGAATAAGAAATGTAAAACAATTTATAAAGGTAAAAATATTTACAAATGATATGGGTGTGTGTGTGTGTGTGTGTGTGTGTGTGTGCGTGTGGTGTGTGTGTGTGTGTGTGTGTGTGTGTACAGACATTGGTGTACAACACATGTTCACTGCTTCCAACAGTGTGGTTTGTAGTTCAATGTCAATCAGGAACCAGTGACTGAACACCTTCTATTTTTTCTAAACTGGCTCCCTGTCCCCCTCCTCACCCACCAGTGCATTCACGGACAAGCCCCCCTTTACCTCCAGGAACTCCTCACCCCCGACAGTCTCACGCACCCTCCATTCTCGAATCCACACACACCCTCCAAACCCAAAGAACCAAGCTCCACACCATGGGTGATCGGGCCCCACAGACTACAGCTGTTTTTAAACGAAACCCTAAAAAACGCATCTTTTAAATAATGCATTTTGTTGAATTGTCTTTGATAGATTCTCATTTGAATTGTTTTAAATGCTTTTATTCTCATTGATTTGTATCTTATTTTAGGATTTCTATCACTTTGAGATTCTAGTAATATAAAGTGCAATTCAAATCAAATGTATTATTATTATTATTTTAAGGTGGCTGTTTGCAGCAATGCTATCACAAACACATACTTATTACAATTGGAAACATTGAAACTGTAATTTTAGACACAGTTAGGTTAGGAAGTACTCTCAAGGCACTTAAGGGCACTCAGCGATAATAATAATCATGATAATCCAGAACACTTTTTGTCAAAATATGCTAATACATTTTGCACCGAAAAAAAGCCAAGTGTGTTTTGGTTTCTCTGTGAACGGCGATCTAAAAGCCAGCAGCCACCCACCTTCAATTACATGAAGTAAATACACTTTTTGCCGGGACCATTTTCCATCTGGGATTTCACTGTGATTACTCCTTTATACAAGTTCTTGTGTTTCTTGATTCAGTAGCCACAGTAAAACCTCCCACACACACACACACACACACACACACACACACACACACACACACACACACACACACACACACACACACACACACACACACACACACACACACACACACACACACACACACACACACACACAGCAGCTACACACTTTCTGCAGGTTTGGTTTTGATGAAGTCACAAACATGGACTTTTTTTTTTTTTTTTTTTTGAGTGTTTAAACCTGAACGTGGTTATCCAATCATCATCACTGTCCTCTCAGGTTGTAAACATGTATCTGGATGTGAGTTCCTGGCTGGTCCTGGTCCTCCACAGTCCTCTCCATCAGCTGCTGGTTCCATCTGTTCAGTTGAGCTGCTGGCGGATTCCCTTCAGGATGATTAATCATGTGTTTCTTGAGGTGTTTCCTAAAGAAAATGTTTTACTGCAAACTGAACGGCTAAATTGTCTGTGATTATTTACGATTCCGTCTTCAGTCACAGGTCCTAATTCTGGATCTGAGTTAAGAGAAAGGAATAATTTAGAAATCTGGATGTGAGTTCCTGGCTGGTTCTGGTCCTCCACAGTCCTCTCCATCAGCTCCTGTTTCCATCTGTTCAGTTGAGCTGCTGGCTCCAGGCTCTGCCTCTCTGTTCTGCTCAGTTTGATGAAGCTGTGAGGACTGAGGACAGACACACTTGTGTCCTCTGAGGCGATGGGATCGACTGAATCTTCGGTCACAAACGCTGCAGCTGTATCTTTTATCTCCTGTGTGGACCACCATGTGTCGTGTCATATCTTCCTTCCGTATAAATGTTTTACCACAAACTGAGCAGACAAATTTTTTCTCCCCCGTGTGGATGGCCATGTGTAGTTTCAAATTTCCCTTCTGTGTAAATCCTTTGCCACAAACTGAGCACTTGAAAGGTTTCTCGGCTGAATGGATGGCCATGTGCATTGTTAAATTTCCCTTCTGTGGAAATCTTTTCCCACAAACTGAGCACTGGAAAGGTTTCTCCCCTGTATGCATGGCCATGTGTAGTTTCAAATTTCTATTCCTTGCAAATGTTTTCCCACAAAATGAGCAGCGTAATAGATGGCTAAATTGTTTATAACACTCGAATTGTAATGGCTCATTATTATTCATTCGGTTAAAAGTTTGCTGAGTTTCCAACAACGCTTTACTGTCTTCAGTCTCAGGTTGTAAATGTGGATCTGGATGTGAGTTCCTGGCTGGTTCTGGTCCTCCACAGTCCTCTCCATCAGCTCCTGTTTCCTGTTCAGTTTGGTTTTGAAGATGCTGTGTGGACTGAACACACTTGTGTTTTGTAAGTAGATGTCGCCAAAAAAATCCTTTGTCACAATCTTTGCAGCTGAATCTTATCTCCCCTGTGTGGACGAGCATATGGCTTGTCAAGGACACCTGTAGTGTAAACCTTTTCGCACACATCGAGCAGCTGAATGGCTTCCCTTCAGGATGAGTTATCATGTGTTTCCTGAGCTGTTTCCTAAAGAAAAATGTTTCACTGCAAACTAAACAGCTAAATCGTCTGTGATTATTTCCAATGCGGTCTTCAGTCTCAGGTTGTAAGTGTGGATCTGGATGTGAGTTCCTGGCTGGTTCTGGTCCTCCACAGTCCTCTCCATCAGCTCCTGTTTCCATCTGTTCAGTTTGTCTTTGATGAAGCTGTGAGGACTGAGGTTTCTCTTCATCATCTTCACTCTTCACAGGGACAGGAGTGAATAGGAACTTGGTGATATCAGCCTCCTCCAGCCCTTGAAGCTGCTCTCCCTCCTGACTGGTCCAGAGTTCCTCCTGTTCCTCTTTAATGTGTGGGGGCTCTGGTGGGTCCTCCTGGTCCAGACTGGGGCTCCACTCCTGCTGCTCAGGGGGAACCTCTTCTCCACTCACACCCAGCTGCTGGATGTCTGTGGAGAAGAATGAATTACACTTTAAAAGACTCATTTTCTGTTGATACCCCAGGAAATGTGTTAGGCATGATGGCAATTATGTAGCACGTGATATAATAAATGAATTGTATTGTGTATGTACTTGCTATTTCTTTAAGGAAAATACATAGATTGATCTTTTTTAAATACACCACGTACGGAAAGTATTCAAGCGCTTCACTTTTTCTACATCTTGCTATGTTACAGCCTTGAATAACGCTGGATTAAATTAAAAGAAGTTAGTCTGAGATAGGGCTGAGCGATATATCGAATATATGCTCTGTGTTCTAGATGTTCTCCAGGGGATGTATAAAATGACCCTATCACGACCATTGAATACAAACTGGCACATAATGTGTTTCTTTTTGCCGCCGCCACCGGCAAACTTGCTGGTGTTCGCTTCTCTCGCTCTTTCCTGTGGCTCTCTGCCTCACAGACTCACATGCATTGGCAACTCACTCACTCCCCCCTCCCAACCAGAGTCTCCTGGGCGCGCACCTGTGACGTAGTCTGCAGTGCGCGCTGAATGTGTGTTTACTTTTACCGCTATGTGAAAACAACGAGAAGGGGAGAAAAAAAAAACATTTTGCAGAGACTATTTAAATCATATTACTGGTGTGATGTTATGCAAAAAAATTAATTAAATTGAGCATTTAAGATGTGCTCTAGAGAAGATTTGAAATATATCGAGATATATATCGTCTATCGAGATATACTCAAAACATATCGAGATATTGATTTTAGCCCATATCGCCCAGCCCTAGTCTGAGATGCAAATTAATAAAAAAATTAAAAACAAAGAAAATCCCTTGCACGTAAGTGTTCACAGCCTTTGCGATCAAACTCAAAATTTAGTTCAGGTCCATTCTGTTTCCACTGATCATCTGTGAGATGTTTCTAGTAAATTCAGTTGTTTGGACATGATTTGGAAAGGCACACACCTGTCTGTCTATATAAGGTCCCACAGTTAACAGTGCATGTCAGACCACAAAACAAGCATGAGGTCAAAGGAATTGTCTTTAGATCTCCGGCGAGAAAGGATTGTCTTGAGGCACAGATCGGGGGGAAGGGTACAGAAAACTTGTGCTGCATCAAAGGTTCCAGTGAGCACAGTGGCCTCCACCATCCGGAAATGAAAGAAGTTTGGAACCACTAGTCTTCCTAGAGCTGGCCGTCTCTCTAAATTGAGCCTGAGGTGCCACAACAAAGAGCAAAGGCTGTGAATACTCATGTACATATCATATTTTATTTTTATTTTTTAATAAATTCGCAAAAATCTCAAACAAACTTTTTTTTAAAGTTGTCATTAAAGCTGGGGTATGTGATTTCTGATTGGCCAAAGTTAACATGAGCTGTACACTTTGACCAATCAGAGCGAGGCTCCGATTCTCTGTTCTTATTGGCTGTTGGGACTGTCCATTCACTTTGGCACCGACTGTTAGTGTAGAGCAGGGGTCTCCAACACGTCGATCGCGAGCTACCGGGCAGGTTTTCAGTAGCTCACCTGATAGGTTGACCGACTGTGTTATATATATTTTTTTTTATGATGGTAAATGCACCTCTTCCCATGGTCAAAACTGCGCGAAGGGCTGCAATTTGCGGTAAATAAATGTGTCTCAAATGGTTTCTCTATCAGCTGGTGTATTTGTGTCTGTGTGTGTGCTGCTCTGCGGCTCTGTGTGCAGCCATGCGTGACTACGCACACAGGAGAGTAAACGAGCAGAAGCCGTCACTGAAATGCTGGCGAAAAGAAACGCAGCGCGGTTCTGTGGGGATATTTAGCTGAACAGAAAGAAGTGCTGTGCAAAGCTAGAACAGAAAGCCGTGGCAACACAACCTATCAGCTCAGACAGCGCAGAGAAAAGTTTGAAGAATGCATGAGAGTGATGGCCCAGGCACCTTTCAGTAAGCCTACGTTTACAGAAGTGCCACACTGTTACTGTCTTTGACCTTTGGAGAAATGTATTTCAGTGAGAAGTGGTGCAATGTTGAAAAAATACAAACCCTATGTTTAGGCAAATTAAATTACATGTATGTATCCAACATGTACTAAGCTACTGAGCTAAGCTTTGACACAACCTCCCAGCTTTTGTCCTTTTTATCAAAATGGACTTTTTACCTTGCTTCTCCTTTTTAACATGGGCTTTTTAGCTTGCCATTCCTTATTTTGTGTCAACTCCGTCAGACACCAAAAAACACAAATAAATGTTCCCTCATGTTATGCTAGACCCATGAGATGTATTGTGATCACAAATATCCACCTAAACTGATAGAGCCACAAAAAATATTTTCAAAATGTATATGAATATACATGTTTTTGATATCTGACAGTGTTGACATATTTAATGTTTCTTAAACAGAACAAATAGAGTTTTTCTAGTAGCAGTTTGTTTTTTCTGTTGATGATAGGTGCTAGTGTGAACTACTTCAGGAAAATAAAAATATCGAAACATTTCATACAACTTCTTCAGAAATTGTAAGTCGGTGTTGACGTATCATGGTTGTGACGCAAGACTTTCAAGATTTGTAATGTAAAATATTCTAAAACTACAACACTAATCAGAGCCTGTCTGACTCTAATGTACTCTGCACAGATAGCTTGTGACAATAGGTCCTTCACGGAGACAGCTGCCCCTCATATTGCCTGATTTTATTACATTTTAATGAAATGTCTGACGATAACAGAGTAATTTCCTTGGGGAAACACTGTTGCGTCACAGTAAAAAGTGTAATATAGACATTGATGTCAATTTTTCAGTGATATGTGGCCCACAAAAAGTGTAAAGAAATGTTTTCTTGGAGCTTTGATGGGAAATTATGTATGATAAGCATTGGGTATTGCAAATTCACACGTGTACAAACAGAAGCGTAATTCATCTGATGTGTGCTATAAATATAATCAATTTTATGCAAGTAGCTCTTGGCCACTTTAATTTTTTCAATGTAGCTCTCAGTTGAAAAAAGGTTGGAGACCCCTGGTGTAGAGCGTGTCAGGGAGGGACCATAGGGGAGGGACCAAAGAGAACAAGTGGAGCGGTTGAGGTATTTGGATTCGAATCTCTATCACAACTGCTATTTTCTCCCCAAATCATACACCCCAGCTTTAAGGTGTATTATGTAAAGAATTTTGAAAAAATAAATTAATCTAGCGTTATTTCAGGTTGTAACATAATGAAATATGGAAAAATTTAAGAGCTGTGAATAATTTCCCTATACACTGTATGTATTTCTCATTTCAAACAAGTTGTGCCACAAGACAACCTTTTTTCCGAAAGCTGCATTTCTTAAACAGTTTATTTAAGATCCAAAGTTATTGTTGCTGGGGATGCACCACACCCTGAAATCTATATACATATTTATTTGAAGACTTTACTGTCAAGGCCTCACTTTAAAGTCACTTTGAGTAAAAAGTGGAACAACTCCCCCCACTCTCCCCTATATGGCAGAAAGACATCAAATCAGTTTTTATTTGTATAGCCCAAAATCACAAATACATTTGTCTCAGTGGGCTTTACATTTCATACAATATGATACAATATGATACAATATGACACCCTGCCCTTACACCCTTAGCTCGACTGAGAAAAAAACTCCCTTTACCAGGATTACATTTTTTTTTTAAAGAAATCTCAGGGAGAGTCGACAAAGTAAGGGATCCCTCTCCCAGGACGGACATACTGCAATAGATGTCATAAAGCCTACAGTAGATTATTTGCTAGACAGACTGACATTTTAGTTTGAACAAAGAAAGCCATCAGCTGATCTCCCAAGGCAGTTTTTCCAGTTCCTACATAAAACATGACTGCATTCCAAATCACATACTTTTTCTTTATACTACACTACAAAAGTACAGAAGAGTTTTAGGGCCACAGGAGAGAAAAACATCTGACAAGGGAGTTTTTTGTTTGTTTCATTGTGTCGAGAACTGTCAAGAATAAAGACAAATACTCCAAAATGCTATTGGAGTTAGTGGGGTATTTATGTCCTGTATATTCAGCATACTACAATTGACGTGCATGCATTGGAACGTCCTAAATCTTTTTCTGACATACTAAATAGTAGGGAAGTATGGGAATTGGAACGCAGGGATTGTAAACTAAAGGCATTTACGCATAGCAGCGTTTACACCGCAATAATCCAACAAGAACAATGACGCTGTACAAACCTTCTCTGTCTAACCCTAATCGGACTTCGGGCTTCAAAACAGCGTCCAGCAGCTTCTGTTGTCGCTCGTTCTTCTCTTTTGAACGACAGAGTTCCTCCTCGTACTCTGCTATGGTTCTTTCAAACAGCCCAAATATCTCTTCAGTAGCCGCAGTTAGTCGCTGATTCACCAACGCTCTCACTATTTCCACTTTAGACATTTTGACTAAAATCCCAACGTTTGCGCGCTGCGTTTGTGCTAGGCTACTTACAGCTAGCAGGCTTCGCTAGCTTCGTTTAGCTTTCTGTGCTAACCAGGAGATGATTCTGCGGTGATAAAACTCGAAAGTGTGTACAAATTCCTCTTGAACTAGTTAATCCACACTCACAGGCTCAGCTGTTTATCTCCGTTGAGGTCCACTGACCAATTACAAGAGGATAGATCCCGTTAAGGCATCGTGCTACATAATAAGAAACCGTTAAGACGTTCGCCACTGTTTGTCAAATGTTTCCGGTTTACTTCTTCTTCTCTGGATTTTTTTGGCAGATCGCAAACCAACGTAGAAATACCCGGATGTCTACTACATCTGGCCAAGATTTTTAGTGTTGAAAACAGCATCCTATTTGGGCGACTCTGACCCATAATCCAGTGTGCACCTGAAGTGACGTCACCATATGAAAACAAACAGGGATACGACATATATAAAAGCAAGAGGCAAGATCAAGGCGCAATGTTATGATGAAATAAATAAGTAAAAGTATGTCCCTATATGCCTACTGCATCATAACGCGATTCTTTTCATCACCGGATGTAGTATGTAGGATAGAAGAAAAAAAAAAAGAGTATCCGATTCGGAACGCAGGGTAACTTAGGTCACATTCCTAGATCATAGCCTACACAATGAGAAAAGAAAAGAGAGAAGAAAAAAAAATATTACGATCTAACCTTGTATCTTTAAGAAAACTAAAAAGTAGCCTACAGCATTTCCTAGTTTTCTTACTATAAACTCCCTTCCAAATTCCAGCACCGTTCTAATTCATAAATCTAATCACACAAGATGTTTCTCTCTTATTCAAATTTGCCACACCACATGATCACATGTTGCACATTTTCCAGATTCAATACATTTATCTTAAAATCATTTATTCATTAAACAAGAGTTGACTTTAGTCCAGTATGTCCAAATCTCAATCTTGATAAAATAAAAACCTTCACACTAATTGATTTCTGTAAGTTGTAATAGTGATTAACTTTAGTGTCTGTGTCCCATCTCTAAATTGAATTCTATCAAATTATTCCATGACACACTTAACTTAGCTGCTGCATCATATACCAAACAACCATAGTCAATACAGTAGGATAGTCTTATCCAAAGAGATAAGTTAACAGTACAAAAGCATAATATCAGCAATTTATACATCAAAATAAAAGTATTTTTTGTGAAGCAGAACAGAATATTCTTAGCATTCAAAAAAATAAGTAAATAAGAAATGAACGTAAAATTAACTTAAAATAATTTGACAAGTATACGTGGATGTAAGATTAATTTACTTTATTAAATGTAGAAAACACCAGACAGTTAACAGTATAAAAGCATAATGTCGGAATTTTTTTATAGAATTAACAACGTAAAAGTATTTGTTGTGAAGCAGTACAGACAGAGGGATTTTATTTTATTTTTTATGTTCAAGATCTATTTGTCATATGCACATTCACAACAATTACAGCAGCAGTAACTTGCAATGAAGTTCTCAAGCTCTGTCTTCTATATCATTATAAGCATGTTTTAACAAGAAAAGAAGTAAAAGTAACATAAAATAAAATTATTTGACGATTTCAATGTCATCCAAAAAAATCACATTAGGGGAGAGTGGGGTGAAGTGACACACTGTTCGCATTTGCTAAGCAAGCTAAAATGATTTATCAGTCAGATTTACACATTTCCCATTAGTTCAGGATGTTTCCTAGCAATGGAAATTATCAGAACGTATTCAGGACGATGGGCAGTGAAAAGATGATTGTTTAAAAAAAAAGAATCTTGTGTCTCACTTTACCCCAGCATAGGGGTAAACTGAGACAGACCAGATGAATCAAGGGGGTAAACTGATCCACTTACTTGTTCCACTCTGAAACTACCATAACAACACAAGTTGTAACAGTTAGAATTCTGACAGCTAATGCTGGGCTTACACTAGAGGACTTTTAAAAGACTTTGAAAAGACTGAAGACTGACACCCTCTTACATCTAAAGACAATCAACTCACACCTGAAGACAACTAGTCATTAGTTTTCAGTCACAGAGTGAGATTTTGAAAAGACAGGGGTCTCATATTGCAAGACTACAACTAGATTCCTTTTGAGATTAATATCATTTCCGCAAACGCGATTGTGATTATTTAATTAAAAACAAGTTAATTCAATATTCCGAGCGGGGGACTTCCTTTAGTTATTTGACCAGCTTTATTTGCTGATCTCATACCCCAATAACTTTAACTCCTAACCCTGTATTTGACGGTCGAGTGTTCAGGTTGCGCGGCTGTCAGCCTGGTTCTCCACCGAGGCTTCTATGAAAAAGTATCCGAAATAAGTGCCTCACCAGGCGGACACAGGTCGCGACTAATGCCGCTCCTCCTGTGTCGTGCTTGGTGCATGCGAGAGTGTGACAGTGTTTACGTCATTTTGCTTGAGCCAACCCCCTAAGACTAACGATAATATCAAACATGTTTGATAATCAAGACGGGAAGAAGACTGGCTGAAATCGAGTCGGAAGACCACCATACACCAAACGACTGTGATTACGTGCGCGCGCCACAACTCCAGCACGACTCCCGTGATTTCAGTCCGACATTGGAAGATTGTCTGCGACTGTCAAATCGCGTGAAAAGTTGTGTAGTGTAAGCCCGGCATAACTTGAAATCCATATATTACAGAACAAATTCGGACTAGAAACAAAATCATGGGGTTTGGACAGTTAAGCACATTTCGTTTTTAACCACTTGACAGTAACTCTGATCAAATACAACATATGATTCATAATGTTTTAATTAACATTCAAATGACCGATAGAACCAGTTAGATTAAAACACAGTCTGGGGGTCAAAACACAGGACCCTTAGAGCCAGCTAGTGTCTGGGGGTCAGAGCAAAGGACAATCAGAACCAGCTAGAACCGCCTTGGACTCCGAACACAGGACGAAACCCACCTGTACTTTTCTTCTTCGTCTTTGATTTATATTTTTCTGCATTTGTTTTGTTGGGATCATTCATTGATAAAGACATATTAGTCCATTGATGTTAAAGGTCAGAGTTAAAAAAATTGAACTTTTTACGCTAGCCGCGTTGGCCAATCAGCGTTGGGCTTGACCCGACATCACATACATTGGCACGGTTGGAGAACAGTGTACTGTACACAGAGGCTGATGAGAGACACCGAGGAGGAAAATGTATTGCAGGCAGCCGAGCCGGTGCTGTATGACAGCAGCTCAGGAATAGAAGACGTGGGGAGAGTAAACCAGGAGAATGGACTTCCTGGTTAATTCAGTGAATATGTGCGGCTGTGCTTTAGCTGATAAAACAAGTTAGCGTCGAATAGCATTAGTTAACTCACCCGGTTGTGTGCGGGCGGCTAGCGCCTCATATTATGTACCCAAACATGACGGCTATGTCCGGGGGACTTTCACAACAAGTACAGCGAAGCACCGGTGTTGATCTAGGCCAGCCACGGTCCCCTGTCACAGCCAGGTAGGGTAATGTTGGCTACTTGGCTTTATGTTGTGCCGCCGTGCACCAATGCTGCTGTAACTGTGTTTGTTATGTAGCTGCTGTGAATATGCAATGCTGTTTTAATGCTAGGCTATTTGTGCTGTTCAGTTTGTCTTTTGGCACAGTCGTTGGCCGTGTTGTTGTTGTTTTTGTGCGGACATGCACGCTGTTGTGTCGGGTCTGATCGCAGCCATGGTTAATTAGGGGAAATACAATATCGGGAGGGAGACTACGCACATTACGCGCGTAGAACCATTTTTGACACAAAATGATCAAGCAACATTTTAGCTGCGTTACGCACGTAAATCTTACGTGGGTAACGCGTGTAGTGTGTTCGCACCTTAACTCTCTTGGCAATTCAGGCTAATCTTCAGTTAGCATCATCACATGGTTTCATATGTTGGTAGTTCATCAACATGTATGATATAAGTTTTTCAAGCTGAATCAATTTGCTTTGGCACAACAGTAGATTAAGTTGACAGCAAGAAAATGTACTTTTACATGCAAAAAAAATATATATTTTTGTGGAAAAAAAACATGCTTACCACAGCACCATGAGGTCCTCTCCTTCATGGCCAAGGGGAAATGGGAGGGGCTTGAAAACATAATGCTCACATGACCAAAAATGTGTTCCGTTGCCTAGATACAGGGGGTGTCTCATATTACCCTATGTCTAACTTTACCTCGTTCTCCCCTACTTCAACAATTTAAAAGATGACGTATAGGACTCAGCTTCGGTGAAAATATGTAACAGGACTTGGGGTGGTAGGATGGCCTAGGAAGAGGGACCAACCAGTAAGCATGAGGCTGCTGGTTCAATCCCCGGCACCGGACAGGAAGGTGTTAGTAGTAAAACTAGTGGTGGCTGGTATTACATGTACGCTGCCCACCATCTCTCTGTGTCCTTGAGCAAGACACTTAACCTTAAAACTGTTCCAGGGGCGCTGTCCTATGGTTGACCCTGCGCTCTGACCCCTTCCAAAGTTTGGTATCTTGAGAGGGGATATGCGAGGAGACAAACTTGTATAAGCCTTGTGTAGATTGACTTATAAAAGATAACTTAACTAAAAGGGTAACTAAACCACTCTAGTTTGGGCTGAACTGACTCCTCCCTGACATTCACAAAGTGCATTTTATTTTCAAGTTTCATGTGAGCTTTATGTTTTCAAGCCCTCTCCATTTCCCCTTGGCCATGAAGGAGGGGACCTCATGTTGCTGTTGTAAGCATGTTTTTTTTTTTCACAAAAATATATTTTTGTTTTTGCTTTCAAACCTACCTTGGTTGTTCTGGACTTTCCAGTTAGACCCTAATCTAAATTACGTGTGTGAGACCTCAATTGTTTTCAGTCATAGGTCCTAATTCTGTATCTGGATGCGAGTTCCTGGTTGGTTCTTGTGCATCACAGTCCTCTCCATCCGCTCCGGGTTCCATCTGTTCAGTTTGTCTTTGGTCACAAATGCTGCCACTGAATATCTCCACTGAGTGGACCATCATATGTTCTTTAAAATGATCCTTTCGTGCAAACCTTTTACCACAAACTAAGCAGCTGAATCGCCTCTCTCCTGTGTGGAGCATCATGTGTCGGTTCAAATGGAAATTTCGTGTAAATCTTTTACCACAAACTGAGCAGTTGAACGGGTCGTCAACAGCATTACTTCTCATTTCACTTTTAGAGACTTTATACTTTTCCAGAGACTTTAAACCTGATTTGGGTTTTCTGGTCTTTTTCCATTCATCATCATCACTGTCCTCAGGCTCACAGGAGTCTTCTTCAGTCTCATCTTCAGTCTCATCTCCAGTCACAGGTCCTAATTCTGGATCTGGATGTGAGTTCCCGGCTGGTCCTGGTCCTCCACAGTCCTCTCCATCAGCTGCTGTTTCCATCTGTTCAGTTGAGCTGCTGGCTCCAGGCTCTGCCTCTCTGTTCAGCTCAGTTTGATGAAGCTGTGAGGACTGAGGACAGACACGCGTGTGTCTTCTGAGGTGATGGGATCGACTGAATCTCCGGTCACAAGCGCTGCAGCTGTATCTTTTCTCCCCAGTATGGACGGCCATATGTCTTGTCATATGTACCTTCTGTTGAAATCGTATGCCACAATATGAGCAACAGAATGGTTTTGCCCGTGTGTGGATGGCCATGTGTCGATTTAAATTTGTTTTACTCGTAAATCTGTTATCACAAACTAAGCAGCAGAATGGTTTAGCAGTATATGATGTCATACCAGTTTCTGCGGCTTCATTCTTTGTGAAAAAGTTTAATCTTGACTGAGGTTCTCTGGTCTTGTTAGACCAATCATCACTTTGTTCAGTCAGAAGCTGTGAGGACTGAGGTTTCTCTTCATCATCTTCACTCTTCACAGGGACAGGAGTGAAGAGGAACTTGGTGATATCAGCCTCCTCCAGCCCTTGAAGCTGCTCTCCCTCCTGACTGGTCCAGAGTTCCTCCTGGTTCTCTTTAATTTGTATGTTGAGTGGTTCAGTTGAGCTGCTGGTTTGAGACACTGCCTGTCTGTTCACTTCAGTTTGGTTTTGATGAAGCTGTGAGGACTGATGACAGACACTGATATGTCTTCTTATTTGATTAGGCCACGTGATCTGTTTACAAAAGTTGCCACTGAATATTTTCTCCACTGAGTGGACCATCATCATATGTTCTTTAAATCGGTCCTTTCGTGCAAACCTTTTACCACAAACTAAGCAGCTGAATCGCCTCTCTCCTGTGTGGAGCATCATGTGTCGGTTCAGATGTTCGTTTCGTGTAAATCTTTTATCACAAACTGAGCAGTTGAACGGGTTGTCAACAGCATTACTTCTCATTTCACTTTTAGAGACTTTATACTTTTCCAGAGACTTTAAACCTGATTTGGGTTTTCTGGTCTTTTTCCATTCATCATCACTGTCCTCAGGCTCACAGGAGTCTTCTTCAGTCTCATCTTCAGTCTCATCTCCAGTCACAGGTCCTAATTCTGGATCTGGATGTGAGTTCCTGGCTGGTTCTGGTCCTCCACAGTCCTCTCCATCAGCTCCTGTTTCCATCTGTTCAATTTGTCTTTGATGAAGCTGTGAGGACTGAGGTTTCTCTTCATCATCTTCACTCTTCACAGGGACAGGAGTGAATATGAACTTGGTGATATCAGCCTCCTCCAGCCCTTGAAGCTGCTCTCCCTCCTGACTGATCCAGAGTTCCTCCTGTTCCTCTTTAATGTGTGGGGGCTCTGGTGGGTCCTCCTGGTCCAGACTGGGGCTCCACTCCTGCTGCCCTTCTTCACCAACGATCACTTTCTGGACGTCTGAAGGTAAAACTGAAACAGATTAACAGCTGATTAGTGGAGTTTACTCCTGTTTCAATCATTTGAACATGAATTGAGCAGAACAGAAGAGCAGAGGGTCTGTGCAATAATAATCCAGAGAAAAAAGGCTGACTGGCGATATAAGATATATATCTCGATATATAGCTATTGAGGAAAAACCTATAGATTTTCAATAGATATTTTCATATAAAATAGCTTAAGGAGCTTTGGAGTTCGCTACTGAAGGCCACGGTACGCTGCTTTGTACAAGTATGCAAACACACACATACCCAGTTACCTACAGTATATACTATACTATATTAGACAACAACCACAAATACATTAGAGTAACAAATAAAGGCATCACAAATAAAGTAACTCAATTGTGATGAAAATTCAAACAAATAAGTAATTTCAATGAATATTACATTAAATAGATTGCAGCCCCATGTCCAGTGTCTTTTACCAGCTGAAACACCTTTAAAGGGGAAAATATAATACAACACATTTCAGTCGTTTTGCACCTGCCAGAAATTGATCTGAAGCCGAATCTTGTAGTTAAAATGATATTTCTGCTTCAAAATGACATTGTAACATTAATTTGGGGCTAAATGGGGTAGATGAGAACAAAACGAGACTTGATGTGTCCTTAGGGAGGCAGGGGGGCGGCGACGTAGCGGGTGGAGCTAAAACTTCTGTTTCCAAAACACAACCAACAAATGCTACCATTAAAAAAATACAGCCAGAGGACGAGGGAGGGGGGGCTGTGCATATACAGACACCACAACGCATTTTAGTGGGGCAGAAATGGTCATTGTGAGGGGATTTATTTGTGTGTGTGACTCTATACTAGGCTACTTTGTGTTTAAGGGAAGGGCGGCATAGTCGGCCTTTAAAGAAAGAACAATGCAGCTGTACCAACCTGCTCTGTGTAACCGGACTTCAGGCTTCAAAACAGCGTCCAGTAGTTTCTGTTGTCGCTCGTTCTTCTCTTTTGAACGACAGAGTTCCTCCTCGTACTCTGCTATGGTTCTTTCAAACAGCCCAAATATCTCTTCAGCGGCCGCAGTTAGTCGCTGATTCACCAACAATCTCACCATTTGGAATTGAGACATTTTGCCTGAAATCCCAACGTATGCGCGCTGCGTTTGTGCTAGGCTACTTGCAGCTAGCAGGCTTCGCTAGCTTCGTTTAGCTTTCTGTGCTAACCAGGAGATGATTCTGCGGTGATAAAACTCGAAAGTGTGGATTTTAGACATATTGACTATAATCACACCAACGTTTCTTCCACACTCATTATAACTTGGGGGGGGGGGGGGGGGGGGTGGGGGTTCAAACACATAGGCCCTAAAAGATTAATCCTGTTGCCCCCGATATTATCAAAAAATAGCTCATTGCTATCCGCCTTGCACCGTTCACAAACAACAATGACGCAAATCGTGTCCGGTTCAATATAATGTGTGCCCTTCAAAGTAAAAGCTTATTTAACGGCCGTTGGCATCCCGTGTATCGGTGCATTAGCGCAACCCGAACTGTTGGAATAACCTATTGCATTTCCCCATAGCTTTATGAATTAGCTTCTCTTCGGCATTATGGAAAAGTGCTGTTTATTAACGGGGGATCTGTAGGCTACTGGTTAGATTTCATTTTGAAGGTAAACAACGAGCCCCGGAAGCACTTGTTTGCCCCCTGACTGGTCAATGTAGTTTCTTTATATGTCCATGGTAGCTTCCAGAGGCTCGAAAGCTCGTGACCGATTTAAAGATTGAAAGTGAGACCGATAGGTGATTTTTAAGGAAACGTTTGTTTGATCAATTTAAAAAAAAAACATGTCTAAAGTGGATATGGTGAGAGCGTTGGTGAATCAGCGACTAACTGCGGCTGCTGAAGAGATATTTGGGCTGTTTGAAAGAACCATAGCAGAGTACGAGGAGGAACTCTGTCGTTCAAAAGAGAAGAACGAGCGACAACAGAAACTACTGGACGCTGTTTTGAAGCCTGAAGTGCAGAACAGAGCAGGTTGGTCTATCTATCTGTCTACTCTATCTATCTATCTATCTATCTATCTATCTATCTATCTATCTATCTATCTATCTATCTATCTATCTATCTATCTATCTATCTATCTATCTATCTATCTATCTATCTATCTATCTATCTATCGATCTATCTATCTATCTATCTATCTATCTATCTAAGATAGGGGTCTAAGGCTGCGTTGGGGGCACAACACACCAACCACCTCATAGGCTCAGGCTCTTTCATATACTGTTGGGCCTCTGTCCATTCTCTCCTAATGAAATCATACAGGTTGCACTAAAACTGGTGATGTTCTTTTGAGATCTACTTAAAAATGTGAAATTGTTTAAAAAATAATCTATCCATCTATCTATCTATCTATCTATCTTTCCATCCATCCATCCATCTATCTATATTCCACTACTAACTATATTTAGTTGAGCTGGCTGTATTTATCCATTCCTTATAACAGGGGCCTGTTTCAGGTAGCTGGTTTTACATACTCTGGGTTTAATCATACGCTCTGAGTTGGTTAACTCAGAGCGCAGGGTTGATAAGCAACTCTGGGTTTTCGGTTACAGAACAGTGGATCAGCGTTGGGTTAATCAACTCTGAGCGTGTTCACTCTGGGTGGAGCGTGTGCATAAAAGCCATCGTCAATGGATCGCTGATAACATGATTCACCATGGAAACAGAAGAAACAAATGCGTGATCCTCCCACTTCTCCACTTCTCAAAAAAAGAAAAAAAACTTCTCCGCTCCTCCCACTGGAGTTAGAAATATTAACGAATGAGTTTATGGTAGCCTATGGAGAAGAATTAACGGGTATATTGTCACATAACTCTGATCTAATCTCCTCGGCAATTCAGAAAAAATATATAGTAGGCCTACATAGTCCATTTTAAAAAGTTACGCATATCAGCAGTAAAGTAATAAAGCTGGCGCGGCACAGCATTTCTGACAGTGTTTTATATTCGCTGTATTTGGGAAGCTGTAGCCTAATAGCCCACTGTGCAGTAAACAGACTGTCGCTTCTTTTAAATGGGGAGTGAAAGACATTAACGTCTGACACATAAGGTGACAGTTTCCATTGAAGAGCCTGATTGATTTATTATCAGATCCATTTTCCTCAAGTGATCACAGTTTAAATTATTATATAATTATTTATATAATTTTTATATTCATATTAGGCTATAATATGAATATAAAAGGGCTCGTCTGTGACTTTAGGATCGCACAAGTGAACAGTAACAATCGCGTGCAGCCGCAGCGTTACATGAATCCACCTGACATAAATCTGTTCAGTGGCACAGACGTTAAAAAGCATACAATACAAATATGTTTATTAATCTGAATGTAGAGCATGTCACGATGTGTAAGGTGGCCGCCTATATGAACGGACCGAGGGCTGAGAACAAGGCTACTGATCAGATAAATGATCGGTCGAACGTAAAATCATCAGGAAATGATAAAAACATCCCGATGGAGATTTCTGTGGAGTGATTTTGCTTCAAACTGTACAGGGACGCGTGTGACAGTGACACTCCTTCTTCAGTCGGAGCTGCAGCGTAAAGTGAAAACAAACTCAGGGTAGGTCTAACCACCTCGCGAGCAGGTTAGACCCACGGCGTATGTTGCCGCAGTAACTGACTCTCGGTTGCGCTGAACCTGCTACCTGAAACGGAAAACCCAGAGTTTCCACTAACTCAGAGCGAACAAACTCTGGGTTGCCTCAAAACCAGCTACCTGAAACAGGCCCCTGGTTAACAGGACTGACTTGACGGTACAGCATCTTCTGCTCTGGACATATACATTGTGTCTCTGCACTAACTCACCATACATAGAACAGTGGCGCCCTCTTCTGACCACAGGCAGATATAACACAATCTATTCATCATATTTTGCTCGATGGTGTTTTGTGCCCCAACTCAAGGCAGCGCCACCTGGACGGCCCTAACCCTTGACTTAAAGGTGTAGTGTGTAATATGACATCATCAAGAAAGTTCTACAAAGTTCTAGAATGCAACACTCCCTGGGTAACCCCACCCCTTTCGAATAATAACATAAGCTACAGTGGCCTTCAAGGACAAGAACAATTCTAAATTTTAAACAATGCACCTGATGACATTCCAACTATGACACTTTCAAGATGGCGGCACTAGGCCTTGGTCCAAAATATGCAGAAATATGGACATATATGAGACCCTTTCTAAGGGAAAAAATAATAATAAAAAAAATAAAAATTCAGCTATTATGCACTAAATTAAATGTACTCAAGGATATTATAATGACTTTCTACAAAATCGGCTAGGAAATAAAACCCAAAATTCTACACACTGCAGGTTTAAAGGTGCAGTGTGTTATATGACATCATCAAGAAAGTTCTAGAAAGCTGAGAATGCAATGCTCCTTGGCCCCTGGGTAACCCCACCCCTTTCCAATAATAACAGGAGCTACAGTGGCCTTCAAGGACACGAACAATTCTAAATTCTAAACAATGCACCTGATGACATTACAACCATGACACTTCCAACATGGCGGTGCCAATGCCTTGGTCCATGGTATGGAGAAATATGGAGATAGAAGAGACCCTTTCTAAGGGAGAAAAAAAAATCTAAAAAAATGTTTCAGCTATTATAGACTAAATTAAACGTACTTGTGGATATTATAATTGTGTCCTACCAAATCTGCTCTGAAATAAATCCCAAAATTCACCACACTGCAGGTTTAACCAATCAGCGCTGCCTTGAAGGCTGCGTTGGGGGCACAACACACCAACCACCGCATAGGCTCAGGCTCTTTCATATACTGTTGGGCCTCTGTCCATTCTTTCCTAATGAAATCATACAGGTTGCACTACAACTGGTGATGTTCTTTTGAGATCTACTTAAAAATGTGAAATTGTTTAATAAATAAATGTCCTTGTTAAAGTCTGACACAATATATTCTGTGATAAGTCACACAACATGTTTCATCTATTTGTGATAGTCAAAGTATTCCAAACATTATGTTTTTTTAAACGGATCACTATGCAACATTTTCATTAAAAAAAGGTCCAGAGTCACATAAATATAATCCAACTCCATTATTACTCACTAGAATGTATGGTGGGTTGTTTATTTGCAAACACAATTTCAAATGGTATATATTTACATTGAAAAAGTGGCTGAATATAGTCATAGTTCCTTTTGTGGAATATAAAAATAAATACATTCCTGCAGCGCGTTCTTTGTGGCCAGAGAGTTTGTGCCAATAAAATGGGTATCACACTTCTCAGCTGCAGTTTGCTTTAGTTTGAATACTTTTTTTTTTTTTTTTTTTACTAAACGTTGAATATTTCTCTCCATGTTTAAGACAGTAATGCTATCTGGTGTTTAAATGTTTGAGGAAATTAAGGTTTTCTAAATTGTGTGTCTCTTTATTCTCCACAGACATCCAGCAGCTGGGTGTGAGTGAAGAAGAGGTTCCCCCTGAGCAGCAGGAGTGGAGCCCCAGTCTGGACCAGGAGGACCCACCAGAGCCCCCACACATTAAAGAGGAACAGGAGGAACTCTGGACCAGTCAGGAGGGAGAGCAGCTTCAAGGGCTGGAGGAGGCTGATATCACCAAGTTCCTATTCACTCCTGTCCCTGTGAAGAGTGAAGATGATGAAGAGAAACCTCAGTCCTCACAGCTTCATCAAAGACAAACTGAACAGATTGAAACAGGAGCTGATGGAGAGGACTGTGGAGGACCAGAACCAGCCAGGAACTCACATCCAGATCCACATTTACAACCTGAGTCCGAATACCATCCTGAAGACTCCTCTGAGACTGAAGACAGTAATTATTATTCTAATGAGACCAGAGAGCCTCAGTCAGGTTTGAATGTCCGGGAGAAAAATGGACGTAAAACTGGAGGTAAACCATTTTGCTGCATAGAGTTTGGGAACCAATTTAGCCAAATTTCAAATCTAAAACGACACATCAACATTCACACAGAAGAAAAGCCCTTCAGCTGCTCAGTCTGTGATGAAGGATTTTTACAGAAAGTCGATCTTACACATCACATGACGTGTCACACAGGGAAGGACCTCTTCAGCTGCAGTGTTCGTGATGCGAGATCCTCCTGGATTTATCAGCTCGAAAACCATCAGAGTGTTGGTCCGCAGTCCTCACAGCTTCATCAAAGACAAACTGAACAGATGGAAACAGGAGCTGATGGAGAGGACTGTGGAGGACCAGAACCAGCCAGGAACTCACATCCAGATCCACATTTACAACCTGAGACTGAAGATAGTCAGGAGATCACAGAACTTCAGTCAGGTTTAACGTTTATTACAAATGATGAAATCTCAACTAGAGATATGAGATGTAACACTGCTAAAAAACTATTTAGCTGCTCAATTTGTGGGAAAATGTCCAAACGGAAGGCAGATTTAAAAGTGCACATGGTTGTCCACACTGGGGAGAGAAAATTTATCTGCTCAGTTTGTGGTAAAGGATTCACAACCAGCGGAAATTTGGCCCTTCACATGGTCACCCACACAGGAGAGAAAAGATTTAGCTGCATGGTTTGTGCTAAAAGATTTAATAGGACGAATAATTTGAAAGAACACATGGCCATTCACACAGGGGAGAAAAGGTTCAGCTGCAGTGTTTGTGACCAAAGATTCACTTGGTGGAAGCAGTTATCAAATCACAAGCTTGTCTGTACTCAGTCCTCACAGCTTCAACTCCATCAAAACTAAACTGAGGAGAACAGATACACATTTAAATACAACTTCAAACTGTAAAAAACACGAGTTAGCTCCTCTGGATGTGCGACACACTCTGGCCACTAGGGACAAATGCAGAAACACAAGGACAATCCAAGGCATGAGAGAAAAAAAATGTACTCTGCGTTCCGAATCACATACTCTTTCTTTTTTCTATTCTACATACTACATCTGACGATAACAATAATCAAGTTAAGATGCAGTATGCTACAATTGGGACATACTTTTACTTATTTATTTCATCATGACATTGTGCCTTGATCTTGCCTCTTGCTTTTATGTCTGTCGCATCCCCGTTTGTTTTCATATGGAGGCTCCATCGATGTGACGTCACTTCAGGTACGCACTGGATTGTGGGTTAAGAATCGCCCAAATAGGATGCTGTTTTCAACACTAAAAATCTCTGTCGGGTCTTTCTAACCATCCTAAATCTGGCCACAAGAATCAGGACATCCTAAATCTTTTTTTCTACCATACTAAATAGTAGAAAGTATGCGATTCCGAACGCAGGGCCTGACTGCAGCCCGCTGACGGAGCCCACTTTCCTTTACAGAGTCACAATAACCGGCTCTGTCTGGGCATCCGGAGGCGTTCCAGGGCCAGTCTGGTCCACCACAGGTTTGAGGCAGTGAGTCTAAAGTCACTCCATCACCGGGGAGCTATCACTATCCTAAAGCTAAAACAAGGTCAAGGTCAAGGTCACTTTTATTTATATAGCACCTTATAAGAACCTAAATTCACCAAAGTGCTTTACATAAAATACATAAATTAAAATACAACAGCACACATTAAAAAACACTTACAGCAATGACACAAAACAATTCATTAAAACGTAAAAGCCTGTGAAAAAAGGTGAGTTTTAAGAGTGGACTTGAAGGTTTCCAGAGACTCAGATGAGCGACAAACAGTCAAATGAATGGGCAGCTTGAAAACAAGTGCATTTTGTCAACCTGTTGAAATGCTGCTCACGTGGTTGACACTCACTATACACAAGAGCAGCCACAGCAGAGCCAGGAGCCATACTGATGCACAGTTGCACACAGCTGGCTCAAATAAAGGCCTTGATTAAGGAAACATTTTCGGACTGCATTCAAGAGCACTATTGTGCTACAGTGTTTTCCTGCTGTTGACTATATGTGTAATTCCACTCTTTGACAACAAGGTGGACTCTTGTGTAACTTTTTGTAAATGTACCTGTGGAAATGATTATTTGATTGTCTCTTTGATGAGTAGTTTTTAAATTAAAGTTGCTGTGAGCGAAATGGTTCTTTTAGTTAACTACCTGTCAGTGAGTTATCTGTCCCCTCCCTTGTCCCCACGTCACCACATTAATGCACTGCGGTCTTCAAGCAGCGAGTCATCTGAGAAGACCCTGACTGCAGCCCGCAGACGGAGCCCACATTGAGGGGGCGGGCACACACAAAGGTAATCACTTGGCACGGCCAGGTGTGTGTTATTTGGGGAAAGCAAACAGCTTTGTACAGTGAACGTGTCAACGTGTAAACTTGTCAGCGTCTGAGACATCGTTTGCTCTGTACTTCACAGCCTGATATTGAATGAATTTACCATACAACAGAAACAGATTGGAACAGTTAATATGGTGAGCATGCACCACAACAAGGAAAACATGAGTCACCGCACTCAATTGGTTGTATTGGACATTGGTTATTGGATACACAAACAAGCGCCGGTTAATAGACTCTACACATCTAACAATCTTTTTTCTACCGTACTTAATAGCAGGGGAGTATGTGGACTGCAACACAGGGTAGAAGAAGGGGACATAAACACACCAGATTTTCCCTCAAACCTTTTATTTATTTTTTGTCTTTAGTTGCTTACATGAGAAAGATAGTAAAGAAAAAAACAGCTCATATCTCAGGATCATGAAGGCAACAGTTTGAGATGAGTTGACATTACAATGCTAGGTGTTTCACACACATTCTGGCCCTTAATATAATAGTGCGCGTGCAGAGAGAGAGATACAGGAATCACAAAATGGAAACTGTAATAAAATAAGACATTATCGATAATCATAAAAGGTCGTAAAATTTTGACCTGATGAAAAAGTTCAATTCAGGGTGGTAGGATGACCTAGACAAGGAAAGAGGTTCCTCCCAGTAACCATGAGGTCTCTGGTTCCTCCCAGTAACCATGAGGTCTCTGGTTCCTCCTCCCAGTAACCATGAGGTCTCTGGTTCCTCCCAGTTTGCTCGTGTGGAAAGATGCAATTTTCAATGCAGGAAATGATACAAGTAAACTGGCACGGACCATGGGCATGGACAGACGGTTTGTTTTGATTTGCACATGCTTTTAGAGTCCACCCCCTGGATTCACAGGGAGGGGGGTTAGTGAGCTCGGCTCCGAGAGCCTGCACGAGCTCTTCCTTGAACCAGAAACGTCACTGGTGAATGGATTTTTGAAGCTCGGTCCCCTCGAAATGGACCATGTTGAAAAAATACACAGGGATATAATGCGACCCAAAGGATATTATGGTAGATGAGTTAAGGTTGAAAATGGGCGAATTTTCCCTTTAAAGCGGCAACGAGTAACATTTAAATATCTTTTAAACAGCCTCATGTTTCCTCTCATAATCATAAATTACCTTTAACAGCAAACGAGACCATCAGTGCAAAGAAAGACGTTTTTAAATAGTTTTTATTGCTGCATTTGATCTGGTCGTACACCCAATCCGATTTTCGGTTCACGCGTGCATGCTCTATGGTCACATTCCGTATTGGTCGCAGATTTCAGTGTGGCGCAGGAACGCGATTTGAGAAGCCTATCACTCCAGGTGAGGGAAGGGGAGCGGGAGCCTTGTTTGAGACAGTTATTTGTCATCATAATGACTGATAACGGGGCTGAACCATCAAAGAAAAAAAAGAGAAGAAAAGCGAAAAGGGAGAGTGATAGACGGGCGGGAGGGCGTTGTCAAGCAACGTGTATACAATTTCACGAGAGCGAAACTACTGCAGTGTTTACTCCTAAATGAATGAGCGGTTGGTACTAACACAAAGTTTGCTTTGCTTCACCATCATCAGATAACCATTATCTGAAATAGTCATTATTTACATAAACAACACAAACACATTACCTCATCGTGATCCATAACTGGCGTCTCTCGCTTTCTGTGTCTGTGAGGACACAGCTCCGTGAGAGAGAGTAGTTAGGTGACGCTGCTGAATCAACTCATTGCAATCAGGTGTGTGTACTGACTGGCATTAGTTGATGCAGTGTCAAAACCACTCTCACGGAGCCGAAAAGAGTCCTCACACTTTCAACACACAGACATGCACTATATTGCGCCCTTCTCAATCCACACTCACGCGCTTGTCACGGGCATTTGCGACAGCGGGCGTCGTAAAAATACTACCGCTTTTGTCCAAAGGGGACGCCAACGTGCCATCTTACTCGTAGTGCCTTTGTGTGAAACCAATTTCCGCTATGGACTTTCACAATAAAATACACAAAAAACCTTTTGTTGCAGTCCCAAGTTTGACAGGAATTTAACATTAAAACCAAGTTATTATTTACACTGTTACACTAACACACCTGGCCCACATCCTGACAGTTATTTTCATGAGGTTTATGAATAAAACAAACACTAGCCTATAATGAAACACGTTTTCAGTTATGTTTATTGAAAGAAAAGGCATCACTGTCTACTTCCAATGTACATTTGATTTTTAAGATTCCTGACTTACAATGAAATCAAAATCAGTGGATTAAACCAAAATGTATCAAACAAAACAAAAATTAACACCAAACTAAATAACCGAGTCCATGGTGGTTGAAGACGACACCACAGGTTGTCTGTGAACACACCTGCCTTCATGAAGAGATTCCTGAGTCAGGTGATGCTGTGTGCCTGTTCAAGCACCAAAACTACATCTATGTGCTGCATAACTACTTACATTGGAAAAATTCAAAACAAAAGGAATTATAAGATCTTACTAGAAATGGCTCGAACTAGATCAACTTGTCTTTATTTTGGCTTCAATGCAGCTTTAAGGACTCACCAACACAATGATGGATTTTGAAATTAAAAATAAACTAAATCTTTCAGCAAAGAAACAATTGGTGTCGCTGAGCCTTTATCATTACAACAGTTTGAAGACTTAAAGCGAAGTCATTAGTGAAACCAACTGCACAGGCATCTCTACTTTAAGCATCTCTGTTCCTTCAAAACTAGTTCACAGCTCCACAATGTGACACTAAGGTGATCGAAGAGAAAGGATTCATTTAGAGATCTGGATGTGAGTTCCTGGCTGGTTCTGGTCCTCCACAGTCCTCTCCATCAGCTCCTGTTTCCATCTGTTCAGTTGAGCTGCTGGCTCCAGGCTCTGCCTCTCTGTTCTGTCAGTTTGATGAAGCTGTGAGGACTGAGGACAGACACGCTTGTGTCTTTGTAGTTGAATATACCAAGTGTATCATTGGTCACATACAGAGCAGCTGAATCTTTTATCTCATGTGTGGATGGCCATGTGTCCAGTCAGATGGTCCTTCCGTATAAATCCTTTGGCACAAACTGAGCACTTGTAAGGTTTCTCCACTGTATGAATGGCCACATGTTTTGTTAAATTTCCTTTCAGTGAAAATCTTTTACCACAAACTGAGCACTTGAAAGGTTTCTCCCCTGTGTGGACAGTCATGTGTCGTGTCAAATGGCTCTTCGCTTTAAATGCTTTACCACAAAGTGAGCAGCTGAGTGGATTCTCTACAGTATTACATCTGACACCACTTTTAGAGACTTCATTATAGGATTCCTCGGTCCTGTCTTGTTGATGAAGCTGTGAGGACTGAGGACAAACACACCTGTGACTTTCTGCTTGTGTAGAACCACACTTAGAGCAGCTGAATGGTTTCTTGCCTAAATTCACACTTGTCTCATGTTCAGTGGTGTCATTCCAGTCATCACTGTCTTCAGTCTAGGTTGTAAATGTGGATCTGGATGTGAGTTCCTGGCTGGTTCTGGTCCTCCACAGTCCTCTCCATCAGCTCCTGTTTCCATCTGTTCAGTTTGTCTTTGATGAAGCTGTGAGGACTGAGGTTTCTCTTCATCATCTTCACTCTTCACAGGACAGGAGTGAATAGGAACTTGGTGATATCAGCCTCCTCAGCCCTTGAAGCTGCTCTCCCTCCTGACTGGTCCAGAGTTCCTCCTGTTCCTCTTTAATGTGTGGGGGCTTTGGTGGGTCCTCCTGGTCCAGACTGGGGCTCCACTCCTGCTGCTCAGGGGGAACCTCTTCTTTACTGTGGAGCTGTTCAGTTGAGCTGCTGGCTCCAGGATCTTCCTCTACTGTTCTCTTCAGTTTGGTTGTGATAAAGCTCTGAGAACTGATACAAGATACACTTGTGTTTTCTGATTGATGACGAAAGGTGAATCCTTGTTCACAAACATTGCAATAGAATCTTTTCTCTCTGGTGTGCATGGCCATGTGTTCTTTTGACGGTCCCCCTTGAAACATTTTACCACAATAAGGGCAACCGAGTTT